>APFE030166592.1:57956-90708 GCA_000404065.3 Pinus taeda | reverse complement strand
AGTGCAGAACTAGAGTAATATTGATTTTCAATGTCTTTCTCTCATTTGCAAAGCTTGACATGAAGAGATAAGGTCTAAGACTTACTTAGGAATCTAGTATAAGTGATGATAGACTCATATTGACTGCAAATAATCATGGTGACGATATTTTTGTGTAACAGGGTGTTAGATGAACACCACAAATGAAAAGTCATTATGTGATTCGATGGATCTTCACCTAGATTTCCATTGAATTTAGGAATATCATAGGGAAGCTTATGAGGAATCGCTGGCCACCAAGGGGCGAAGCAATTGGATCATTTGTCATCCGGTTTAGATCTGGTAATTCTAGAGTTGCTACAAAAGGAAACTATTGATTCAGGTTTGGCGAAGCATACCCAGGATAAGATGGGATCACTTGAACAGTAGGTATTTGCATACCAGCATAATGTATCTGATGCTGATAACTTTGATAAGGTTGATGGACATAACCAGTATAGAATGGTTGTCAATAACTATTTTGAAAATGCGGTTGTCCATTACCGATAGAGCCTTGTTGCTTGGGTCCTTAGTAAGCTTGCTGGAATTGTGGTTGTTGATATTGTACTAGCCATGGTTGTTGGACCATTTGCTATTGCCCAATACTAGATGCTTGACCAATATGCAGAGTGATAACACCCATTTGAGCCTGAGTCATTCTAGTTAAGGAAGCACTAATTTGATATTGTGATTGAGCCGTAGAGACAAGAGGTTGTTGTACTGCACCCTGGGAGATTTAAGGTTGACATATAATAAGTTGTGCTTGTACTTGCAACATGGTCACAATAGTAGGTGTAGTGGTAATATTCGACATAGGTTGGGTTGGTTGCATTGAATATACAACCCTAGGTTGTTGAGGCAGTACTGATATCCAATCACTGGATGTAATTCCAGTTTGACCTAAATTTTGTTGTGAGCTCTCATATGGTTATTCTCCAGGAGGGAATACTAAAAAAGCATACTACCCCCCATATGGTGGCAATCCAGTGCTGAAAGGATAGATGGGCCTTTGGAGACTGGGCTGTCCAAATTGAAATTGGTATGCAGGATCAATTTGGTGAGCTTCAACATACGAAATTCTAGATAGGATCCCAAAGGAACAAATAGGAATAGACCATGTCATCGAAACAATCCCTGGGTGGACTCCATCTAGTGATTGATAACTAGTTGGGATAGATAGTATGCCAACAAACATCGTAGGAGTGGTAGTAGGAAGTTCTGTTGCAGCTATATCAGATGACACAGTCCTAGATGTTGACGGTTTTTCAGGCATATTTAGTCTATCCAGAAGATTTCCTAGCGATTCGATAGGAACTTGCGATGAAGATGATTAAAAGAACTTACTTCAGGAATAGAAGGATATAAGTGGATCCCAGTTCCAAATTGCAATGGAGTACTGGATGGAAGATCCTCTACTATCTCCTTTATTGCAATCAGTCCAGGTGGAAGAGGTAGACCGTCAGGTCCATAAAATATTTCTGGAGCCAAAGAAGGTATAGCTTCTGCAGTGACAGATATTAGAGGGGTGACACCTTCTGAATTTTAGAACTCAACTTCCAGATGTTCAGGTAAGTGAACTTCAGTTTCTGCATCAGCCCTAGATGGAGTTGTTTCAGGTATAGAAGTGTCTACTGTTACACTAGGATCAGTTCTAATGTCCTCTTGTAACTACGAAACTTCTTCTGTAAAGGCAGATGTACCAGAAATGATTGGAGTAACTGTAGTCTTTGATGATGTTGAAACATAAGTTTCAAATAAACCAAGAGAGGTGGACTCAATTAAACAAGACCATTTTTCCCGGAATGGTTTTGTTTCCAGAGTCAAAGACAGTTGACTCGCTAGCCTCTTTGAACGACGGGGTTTTGATTGACTTTCTTCCATGATTGCAGATTACTTGATCAACTCAAAATTAAAAAGGGGAAATTTTATTCCGAATTAAATAAATTTTAATGATGCTTTGACACAACTTTGCTTTTTCAGTTTTTAAGAGTGAAGAAAAAGCTAAAGATGACTCTAGTCGCCTTCAATTTTTAATGAGCTTGAAGTGATAAGTGCTCAGATGGAATTTTTGTTTTAAGGAGTTGAAAAGGAACGAAAGTGACTACTCTGGAAATCTATACAGAGGGATTACCAGACCAACTGAAAAACTACAAAATACACCTTGGTGGTAAATTAAATAGAAATTACCAAGGACTTATGTACGATAGTCAATCTTCCCGAATGTTGTGTTCAGTGCATTGCAATCAACAGGGCGGCAGACACGGCTTCCTATGGATAAAGGATATCAGCCTATTGTGGTCTCCCAATATATAATCGATGGTACGGGAAGCATAAGTCCATACTAGCACTTGTTGTATCAAAGAGGAGCAATCACCCAATCTTCGATGAAAATGATAGTTACCAGGTTTTACAATGTCGGAATACATCTCTAGCCTAGACCTTTAGATGTGTTGCATTATGTTCCAAAGTGTTGTTATGTTTATTGAGACTTATTTTAGAGTTGATCTTGCTTAGAATTTTGTCTTTCAAGGTTCATCGCATGATGTAGATGTAAAATTCCTAAATATGTAATCTAAAATGATAGACAGTCGTTTATTTTAGCAATGAAAATCTTAGCTACGAAGGAAAGAAGATAACGATTCTTTCAACAGAGAGCATAGAGCACACACTAAATGCACTTTTCCTAAATAATTTTTGCACACAGTCTAAATGCAAATGTAGATGCATGTATTTGTTTTTCGTTTCCTTAATGTGAGAATGACAAGAAGGAAAACTAAGTACAGATCTAAACTATTTTCTTCAAAGCGACACTTCGACAATTTCTTTTCAAAATGAAAGGAAGACTAAAATGACACTTTTCAATTTCGAATAGAAAACTTCTTTCGATACTTTAAATATTAACAATTCAAATAAAATACATTGGTAAAAGTACAATCACCTATCTAGAAGAGGAAGACTTTATGACACCCTTCCTTTTGACTCAAAACGACAGTTACGACACTTCTTTTCATCAAAAACAACAGTTCGATTAAGCTACTTTTGACAAAGAAAGACTGTAAATGATAGACAAATACACGAAAACATTTAAAAATCCCTATCAATGGAGGCTGAATAATGTAAAGGAAAGAGGCTTCAACAATGAGATACTGATCACGAGCAAAAAAACTACTGAATAGAGCTGAAAACAAGGAGGAAAAAACCAAATTTCAAAGAGAGAAATAGTATCATGCAGTCATCATACCTGTCCTTAAGGGAAATAGGGATGCATCTCACTTGTAACACACGGGAGGTGCGATGCATACAGGCTGCCAGTTATAGATAGTGTGATGGGCTAGGGAACAAAACTGAGTTTGGTTTTTGCTCAAAATTTGCAGCTAAGTTCAGTGATTTAGGCTGAGCTATGATAGACAGTAAAAACAAAGTACAAGGGTATGATCTTTAGAGGTTATTGAGCTACCACAAGGGCATTTAGGATGCTTGTAAGTTAGATGTTCAGTTTATAAACCAACCCAGAGATTGACTGAAGTAGCATTCGTCTACTTTGGAGTTTCATAGAAAAAGCAGTTCGAAGGCTATCTAGCTAACTTTAGGCTCCATATGTAGTTTATAAAGCAAACAACAATAGCAAACAAACAAACTATTCACTCCTTAATGGAGTGGCCATTTTGTTTCTGGGAAAACTAGTGTCTTTTCAATCTACTAGTCCCACTAAGACGGGTAGGTATCTTAGAAACAAACAATTCAAAGCACTTCAAGATTCCCTTTATGTATGATAGATAAGAGAGAAGCAAAGAGGACCAACCTGTATCTTCCACTTGGCTAGTGTAGCAACCAATATGCATCATACCTTGACCATGGAGCAGTCTATATGGTCCAGGTTTGGCCAGTTCTGAGTGGTTTTTCAAGTGGAACTTCTGGGAAATGATGTAATCAGTTGACCATGATTCCTTAGGGTATAAAACAACACTTTTAGGGGTTTAAGAGCCCTTGGTTTATCGACATATGTGATTGGGGTTGCAGTGCCCAAATATCTCTATAACACCTTAGTGAAAAGTAAAATGTTTAATCTACTTTTACTGCAAATATGTGGTAGATCATGGGCTTGTTGGCTGAATAAATCGATCTTGCAGACAAGGTTGATCTCCCTAGTATCAGAAGATAGTCTAGCAACAAACAGACAAATAAAATCTATCTTTCTCTAGACATATGCAATTCATAAACAAAAACTATAGAGGTGTTTAGACCCTACCTTAAGTCCAACGCTAGTTTGTAGCATCCATCCTTCAACTGTCCGAAAGAGTTTCCTTTTGAGAACCTACAATCACAAACAAGAAAACATCAAATAACACCTGCATAGCTAATATCATAAATAATATCCATTATGGTGATCAAGGAATCCATAAAATAAACCATAAAACAACAGCTTATTGAGAAAAACAAACTTATTTGTATTAAATTTGAAGTAGAAGAACCTTACAACCTTGTCAGCCTTGATGTTGAACAAGCTCTTCCCAGGGTCTTAAACAGGAACCTCCTTTACTTTGAAAAGCCTTACACTCTTCCAAATGAGATCAAAGAGGTATGTAACCTTTCCTCATAAAATCTCAATTAAGAATACTAAGTTCTAGTAGCATTTCACCTCAAAAATATTCATCTTTCAACCTCTCTAGTAACCAGCCCAATGCTTCATTGTATAGCATAAAGGAAGGAGGTTACAGGTCCACCTATGAAGGGATAGAGTCCTCCTTCAAAGGGATAAGCTCCTCACGTCAAGGGGTTAGCTCCTTAAGGTATGGGATGCATGAACCTTAAGGGAGCGAACTTGTGACCTCAAGATTCCTTCCAGAAGCTTCTAGGAATGACTCAAAGTGAGTTTTTAAGAATATACTTTCACCTTTTTAACTTTTACAGGGGTCCGTACCCATAACACAGAGACAGAGTGGTCAGGTGCATAGGAGACATGACCATTAGGTGTGGGGCCACAAGTAATGCTAAGAGAAAGTGGAGAACCAGAGTTTTATAGACTTTTGAGGGCTTTCTCTTATTTTCAAGGCCTGATATGAGGAACTGAGGCTTAAGACCTGCAAAGGAGGAAAGTATGAGTGGTAATGGACTCACATATATTGCAAAATGCCAAGGTGACAATTTTTTGTGCAACAGATTGCCCCCTAAAGTGCGAAGTCTGTAATAGATGAAGATAGAGTTTGTCATCTATGAAGAGTGAAGTACGTTATCATTTCAAGGATCATCCTATGGACACCCCAGTCAGAACCTATAAACACATTCAATGCAAAATATATATATGCGAACATATCATCGTTGGGGTAGGCATTCCCATACTCAGATTAAAGCTGACTAGAAAACTAACTAAATTGTTCTGATACACGAATTATTTTGTAATACATCACGAGTATAGACATATATAGAGATAGTATGGGTGCAACCATCTATTTATGAATAGTCCACTATATAATGAATAAAAAATTCCTTGCAACCTAGATGGCGAAAACTAGATCTAGGGTCTTGATTTCTGCTTCCCGAACTAGTACGATTCTATCCATGTGAATGAATGTGTCGAAGTCGAACATGGTAGAAACCACTTGATTACTAGTCAATGATGTGAACTGTTAACAAGTGTAGAGAAACCACCAGTAATGTCAATAGCTCTCAAAGTACTCAATACAATCCATGAAATGTGAATAAATGAGCTGATGTCGAACATGTCATAGAATCCTTTGATCGAAGGTCAATGATGCAACCTATTGTCGAAGGCAAGAAACTTGTCATTAGGGCATGCAGATTCCAAGGCACTGATGATTTCTAGATCATCTTTCTAGATAATGAGCTGAATTTGATAGAAAGTGATCTGTCGTAGACAAGCCCACAACACGAAATCATAGATCAAGTTTTGAAGAAATATATTGGCAAGGACTAACTTAGGGATGGTCAAAATGGATGACAAATATATTATAGATGAATGGTTTATTTGAACTAACCTTTTGAACACATAACGACACTGCAGATGGTTTGGTGACAATTGACCCAAAGCTAATACCCAGAAACTAGCTGAAGACTTTCAATATGGTTTGATTAACTGTTAGGCAAAGGATTTCCCAACCCAGGTGAACAAAAAGTGTCATGTTCAAGAGTGGTTAATGGCTTTTCTAAAACACAAAGTGTAACAAACAGGTTCATTTTTCTCTCTTTTTCCCGACCATTTCTGGCAAGTACTTCATTATTTTTGACAAGCTTGAGGAGGATAACATTTGCTTGTTTATAAGTCACCCTTCAGATGAGTCCAATCTAGTTTAAAATTCAAACCCTAAGAAGGAGTGGTAAGTTCCTATTTAACATTGAACAGGTCATTTACTGTTAAATTTTAATGAGTCTAGTATAGGAAAAACTTGGTGTTTTCCAATTTTAGGGAGTCAAAAGAAAATCTTAAGAAAACTCCATGGGGGTACTTTTTCGTAAAATGATCCCTCAGGTTCTAAAAAGGATAAAATAATACAGGACGGATGACATTTCCAATACTTTAACGAGCTGGAAAGGACAAGCGCTCGACAATATTTTCATATTTAGCAAGTATGAAAAGAGTTTAAAGAGGACTCTAGTCTCGTCATGGTGATGAGTCCAAGGTCGTCAGGGTTTAACGAGTCCGACATAGGTAAAACTCAAAGTCTTTTTCATGTTTAGAGAGTTTGAAAAAGACACAAAAAGGAAACTCCAGAGGGGTCCTTTTTTGTAAATTTGTGTCCGTCGAGCCGGAAAAAGTATAAAATAATAATTGAGAGAACTGCTTGACCATTATGATTAAGGAGTAATTTTCATAATTAGTGGCTCTGATCCGAAAAAGTAAAAAGCGACTGAAGACACGTCATTTTATAACTAGTATCGAACTTGAAACGACAAAAGTCCGGCGATATTTTCATGTTTATACGGTCATAAAAGAGCTGTAAGTGGACTGCCTTTTTAACTCTATTTAACGAGTTTAAAAAGGAAAAAACTCGACAATATTTTCATATTTTACAATTCAGAAAAGAGCTTAAAGAGGACTCATCCTAGAGGAACGAGTGGTATAAAGGGTAGTAACTGGTTCCAGTAATGGTGGAACTGCTCAAAACATGTAATGATTAAGAGGCTGGCTAATAAAACCACTCATCGTTGCGGTCCCTCAGGAAAGGAAAAACAACCAAGTGAAAGCATATGATCAGCCAAAGAGATGGTGGCGATGGAATGAAAACAACCAAGGCTCATCTAGCGGAATTTAGTGGATAAAAATGGCAATCACGAGATGTAAATCAGGTATGGGTTCATTTTTACACAAGCTTGAGCCATAGAGAACTCTGCTTGGATTCGATTTAATGTTTACACAAGCTTGAAACGAAACACTATGCTTGTTATAAGTTCGCATGCCCCCAGTATAATGACTCAAATCAAGGTACACGCCCCCCAAGCTTCATTGCATTCAACCAGGTGGATGGAATGAAGGTTCACTTTCAAGATCTTGGAAAGACTCGACTTGGAAAGGGAGTTTTTTCATTTTTAGGTGAGGTTGACACAGTAAAAGAACTATCCTCAAAAACCCTTGTTTCATTTTTTGACGAGCTCGACACAAGACAAGGAACTATGATCATGACTCCTTGTTTCATTTTTTAACGAGGTTGACACAAGAAGAAACTATCCTTGAGACATCGAGTTTCATTTTTTAACGAGGTTGAGACAAGAATAAACTATCCTCGCGATTCCTTGTTTCATTTTTTAACGAGGTTGATATAGGAACAAACTATCCTCGTAACTCTAGTTTCATTTTTTAACGAGGTTGAGACAGGAAAGAACTATCTTCATGATGGGTCAGCAATCAGAAAACGACTGTACAACCTGATATGCAATTTCAAAGGTATTGAAAGGCATTGCACCATCAAATGAATCCACCTTAGAATTGGAAGGTACGATTCGAGGATCATCAAAAGCAATAGTGTTCGATGAAATCATATGAATAGTTGCAATAGAAGGTGATACGTTAGGAGGAGGGAAGGAAAAAGTTCCCAGTAAACCAGAATCTTTAATCAAACCTACTCCAACATCCTTGTAAGGGATAGTCATTTTACTAACGTGTTGAATGCTATCTTTAGAGCCCGGGTCAGACGAGAAATAACTCAGCTGATCTATCGTAACGATCTTTCCGTTATGATGAAACTTAATAAGCCGAAAGGCCGATGAAACAATAGCAGTCATAGCGTAAGACCAACTGTACCCAAGAGAAGGTTATAATCTAGAGGGGCATCAACCACTTCCACATCTAGATTTACAGTTTTGCCTTCGACCCCTATAGGTAAATCTTCCAAAATACCAAAAGGATGGAACCCTCAACCATCAAAATCCTTTAGAATTGTCAGAGACTGATTGAATGTAGGAGAACCAAGAAATATCCAACACTGGATCGACATAATACACGTAGAAGCCCCTTCATCAATCACAGTCAGAAAGCAAGGTTTGTTTTTAACTAACACTGGAATTTGGAAAGCCATTTGATGAGGAGGGTAGGGTGTACTATTCTCTAAATCAAAGATTATTAGGTTCAAATCCTGAATATCGATAGCTCCTATAGCAGACAATAGTAATTTATGTTGTGCTGGGCATGATTACAGCACTTCCAAAGCCGACATTGTTGAAAGGGCAATGGCTAAGTCTTCAACAATGTTATAATTCTGAGCAGCTCTCGCATGTGGATTGAAAGCTAATTTCTGAAATATACCTTTAGCAAGCGGTTTGGTTACTAAGTATAGGTTGGGTTTCTCGATCTGTAGTGGATCAGAACCAAGAGGAGGTGTTGTTGATGTGTTTGAATTAGAAGATGCTGCTTCTTTACCACCAACAAGATTTTTACTACCATAATCTTGTGATCGCATCACAATCCTAACATGAGACATCATCATAATGGGTTCTTATGAGGTATTCAAGGAAGAAGCAACCATCTTACTATCTTGAGTAGGAGAAGGATCCTTCAAGACAACAGGCATTTGAGAACCTTTAAAAATTTCGAAAACTCTGCTCGATATGGTCATTCTTTGGTAAAATGATCCTTGTCGCAAATGAAACAAGGATAGTGAGGTTTTTGTTTTTCATCAATAGATTCATTTTTATTTGTTTTATCTTTTGAATTTTGATTGTTTTTGTTCTTCCCCTTCTCTTTACTATCTGATTTAGTCATAGATGAATCTACGACATGGACGTTGGCAAAAACTTCAGTGGAAGAATCTCCTTTCGGGGAATTAGGTAAAGTTATTGTAGGAGAAGAATTCTTTGAAGATTTCTTCTTGCTTTTAATACTAACTAAACCAATCATACCATCAGCGACATGAGACCCTGAAGGAGCTGTAATTTTTGGAAGATCAGGGTTTTTTTCATTTAAAGTACCTTACTACATATAAATGAGGTCAAGGTTCTGAGCCTAAGCAATCACTTTCTCTTCAGTAACAACTCCTGCCTTAGCTACATCTTCAGTGATTTTAGGTAACAATGATTTAATGAACCATTCCGCTAAAATTTGATCCAGAATGAAAAATTTCACCAAATGCCATCTACATTGCCATTCATGAATATGATCAGAAATATATGTTGACATGGATTGTTTTAGTGAAGTTAACAGTTCCATGCCATTGTTGTTTCTGACAAGCAACTGAAAATGAGTTAAGAAAGAAGTGGCTAACTGACTGAAATTATAAAAAGAGCCTCGTGGTAACTCAATGTACCATTTGGCGGTAAGACCAATAAGAGTTCTTTGAAAAAGATGCAATCAAATTGAATCATCAATGATAGAATTAGATGCACACTAGAGGTGATAAGTCATAACATGATTTGATGGATCCTCCCCTGACTTATCCTCGAATTTCTGGATATCACTGGGCAACTTATTAGGCATTGGCGGCTAATACGGAAGATAGTAAATCGGATCATTCTTAAGGCACGACGAATCAGGTAAATCCAAAGTTGCAATAAATGGTAACTGATGGTTAAGTTTGTGAAAACCTTGTGTAATGAGACTAGCTCTAGGAGGAGGATATCTAGGATAACCTGGAATTGGATTTGCATTAGGAATGTTATAACGTCCTGGGAAACTAGGATTAACCAAACCAAACTGGGGTTGTTGAGGCTATTGATAAGTATAGCCAGGGTACGGTTGATACTGATAAACTGGGTTTTATATAGCAAGACCGGATTGATACTGTCCCTAGTACGATTGAATCATGGCAATTGTACTTGGACCAGCTTGTCCTGCAGGCATCTGGACTGAAGTCTAAACTGTAGGTCCTGACGGGGGCACAGAGACTTGAGGAGTTTGCACTAATGCAGGGATAGTAGAAACCGGAGCTACAGATACTGTAGAAACAGGTGTGGTAGGTTGAACAGAAAATGCAGCAGTTCGAGGTGGAGTCTAAGGTGAGCAAAGCCCAGGCTGCTGAACTAAATTAGGTGTAGAGGTTTGAACCGTAGGTTGGACAGGTTGTTGGGTTGGACCAGAAACCAAAGGCTGTCCAGCTTTGATTAGATAACTGCACATTAGGTTGCAAAGTCTGTCGAGTTTGAGATAGATCCCACACCATATTTATTCTGGGACCCATAAAAGGTTGTGCATATTGAGGACCATAACCTGGTTGAACGTAGGGCTGATAATTAGGAGGTACATTTCCAGCACCTTGTAAAAATGAATGACGAGAAGGCGGTTGGAAACCTTGAGTTGGGTACCGAACTTGAGGATAACCCTGAGGCACGTACTAATTCTGGGGTTGATAAGCATTTTGAGGAATATACAGAGTCTGGGGTTGACCTCGGGTATGTACTGTCCTGAAGGTTGAAAACCTTGAGGTAGCCCTCCAGGCGGAAACTGACTACCTTGGGGTTTCCCCCCAGGCGATAACTAAATACCTTGAGGTTGTCCCCTAGGTGGTAACTGACTACCTTGTCCCCCAGGCGGCAACTGACTACCTTGAGGTTGAGGATTTGGAATACTACCTGACATCATAAAAATCTGCTCTATGTTCAATGGTTTAGTTCCATTATTACCAGATGATAATTGATGTTCAGTCGGTCAAGGAGTTTCTCCTTAAAAAGTACCAGAAAGTGACTCGTAACCCAAAGGAATAGTAGGACTGCCATATAAAAATGTTTCCTGTGATTAGGAAAACATAGATGATTGTCTCGGCATGATTGATCAAGGATAATAATCTCTAGGTGTAGAATGAAAATAATCACACGCAAACAAAGAAAATTTCAATAAAAGCACCTAAAGTCTCTAAAGAAACAAACAACTGAATCACACGCCTAAAAAATCTAAGAGTTCAAACCACACACAAACAGTAACTTCCCATACTAAAAACACTAGTTGGTGATGAAATCCAACATCGTAGAATTTTAATATAGAAAGGGCGGTTGGAACAGTTACCCCCACAACGTGCTTAATGAAACAAACTAGCACAAGTTTCTTCACAAAACCATCTCGAGTGAAGAGAACCCCCCAGAGAGTCCAGGTGATTCTAGTCAACGTCTGCTCCAGGTACAGTGAGACTTGTCCTTCACCATCACCTCAGGAAATAATCTTAAGTTTATGGACGCTAAGGTTACCAACAACAACAAATACAACTGGGGGAATAGTTTATGATCCCATCTACGCGCAAGGGCAGAGTAACAAAGCTCAATCCCCTTGAAGGCTAGTCGACATAATCAATCCAAGGTTTACCAATAAGTGACCCCAGGCTCCTCGACAATGGTTAATCTGAGGTTTACCATTTATAATATGCGCAAATCTTCTATCTTTCCCAATGAAACAAACTTGATTGTCTCAAAGGTTCAGACATGATCTCGTGATTGACTCCTTTAAGAGAAGCTTCCCAGAATGTATCAATTACAATTAGATTTATTTCCTACAACAAGATATAGCTACTTGTTTGTTTTAACTACCTTGGAGGGTTAATTACTCCCTACTCCAAGATACTAGCCTAATCTATATTGGTGATAAGAGCCCTAGAAATAAAAAAGATTACTAGATCAATTTTAATTAAGCGTTAATTTTATGGGTTGTCCTTTAAGTCAATAGGTATGTAGATGAAACTTTGATGGTGTGAAGACTCAACTCCAAAAACACTAAAAATATGCACCTAATATGATAAGCAATTCATTTTCTTTCGATGAATTTCTACCTAAGAGAAAGAGTTCGAGAATGCAATTCTTTGAGAAACAAATCTTTCTTTTAACATGCCAATGGAAAGAAAATATTTTTGTCTTTTTTAGTAAGAACTCAAAATGAGACTACTAATTATGCTCACAATAAATGCCTTTTCTCTTCAAACTTGAAACTACAAAAAATAATTTATTTCAAAAGAGATCTACAAGTTCTAGAAAACACTCAAAACTACAAAAACTAATTTCGAGATCTAAAAACTTGAAAAATACCTAATTGAATAAAAGCTTCAATTCTTTTTTAGGACGTTTTACTTAGTTATTCAGTAAACTAAGGATTCATTTGTTTAGAATAAAAAATCAATTCAAAAACATCTAGATATGTTTTCTTTTATAAAAATGAAATTCAAAACTTATAACCAAGTTCATTCAAAGATTTGCAAGGAGAAAACTAAATCTATTTCTCACAAAGGATAGATTTCACAACTCAGTCAAACTTAGCAAGAAGACAAAAAGACACTAGGGTAATCTAAGGTTTCTTAGGCTTTTGATCTTTGAGTCACTACAAAGACCAAGTGAAAACCACTCCAGTCATGCAAAACTTCTAGAAAATCATCTAAAACAAAAATACCAATGGAACTTACTCACAGGAGATTTTTGACAGAACACATGCAGATCTGGGTAGACACTAAAGACCTTTAATAAAAACTAAACTTAACTGGAAGAAAACATTTTTAGGTTTTTCAAAAATTTGATAGGGTCCGCAGGCTTCCAGTAGAATTAGATGTGGCACCGCTTTGTTTCCGAGAGGAATAACGCGGGGATGCCCGCACTATTTGTAAATAGAAAGTGTGGTCCCCTGAAAACTTCGGAAAAACAAAAAAAATCCAGATCCTAAAAACTACCCAAGCCAACATACATCAATCAAAAAGCAGAAACGCAAACAAGTTTCTCAAGTCAAAGACAAAGGAAAACCAAAAACCAAATTCAAATCCCCATTGGAGTCGCCAATTTGTTGGTCAGATAAATCGATCTTGCAAAAAAGGCCGATCTCCCTAGTATCAGAAGATAGTCTAGCAACAAAGAGACAAATAAAATCTATCTTTCTCTAGACATATGAGAAGGTTCCAGAAACTATTGGTCTCAAACTGCTCTGACATGTTGGCTGGACCACATATTGCACATTTTCATCCTTGTTATGTAATATCACCGAGCCACATGGTTTCCACCTCCACAATGTATAAAAGCCATATTTTTTGTTTTAATATATATTTTCCATCACAATTTAACATATATGTTTGCAATATGGTTTGACACCATACCTTCAGTGCTTTGTTGGCAAGTTAACTCACATCCTCTGGCGGTCATGGCCATTAACTCCGCCACCATGTGACTCGACCTTTGTGCCATATGAATAGTCTGGGATCCACCATGTATGAACCTGTTTATACTTTGTTATACTTCTACACCATAGTTTATAACCCTTTTCCATAGGTTTTGATTTACTCCACCATATTGCATATTCCCCATAGGTTCATTACATATTATGCCACCATGGTTTGATAACATAAGTCTTTGTGCCCACATACCATATAGTTAAATGGTTTGCATAACATACCAATGGACTATTCCATTGGACGATAAATAGACCTTCTTGGTTCGCATGTGTCCCTTCCTAGGTCATACTATTACCTCTCAGTTATAGGCTCACTTTTCTCCCACCTTTTACAGTAAGAGAACCTAGAAATAGTTATCTTGTGCATTCATCAGGCACACTCACCTTGTTATTCGAAGATACCGTTGCATCAATCTCGTGCTGACAGTTAGAGCCAAGGAATATCTTTGAGGATTTGGAAACTAAGCCTTTATACCAGATGGAACTCCTACACCAAATGGTGTGAGGTCTAATTGGGACTTCATACCAGGGAGATCCCCTTGGTTGATGGATGTCCAACACCGTCAACAGTAAGACACAAATTTATTAATGTGTTGGAATTTAAAAATGTTGGCTTAATGGCGCCTGACCCAGGATCAAAGTTGAGTTAGCCAAACAAATCCTGGTACTACTGGCCCTTTCGGTAACAGTCTGTGGAGCATAGACTGAGGTCTCACCTGAAGTAGTATGGGAGGGTGCTAGAACCAGGTTTCTACACCCTAGAGATGTCTGATGATTTCAAGTGGTCTGCGGTTCGACCCTATGTGCAAGTTGTTCTGCGCACTTTCTCGTACCTCGCAGCTTGATATACTGCCTTCGTGCAACTGTACTCTGTGGACAAACGATGTGCTTCTATGTTATTACCCAAGTCCTTACTGGTATTCCAAGGTTACTTGATTATTTTAGCCTACTTGCGTGCTTTAAGTTATACTTAACAACATAAACCATTCATACAGGTGTGCGTAGTAAATAAATAGTATATTTGAAAATTATATCAAGCATGCATTAACCCAAGAATAGATACACAAAATGATAACAAACTTCTCTTTATTAATTCCTTCTCTGGTTACAGACTTGACTTCACCCTGCGTACTCAGCTGCAAGGGTCTATGTACTCAGTTGCGGACTACTAGGCCTCTGCGCACTCAACCGTCGAGCCTTCTCCTACTCTACAACCCAAAGACACACTTCACTTCATTACTTAGACCCTTCCTTCTCTCTCTCTACTTCTTCTTCTTTTACACTTAGAGCTTCACTCTACTTATACAGTCCCATGGTCTACGGACCATAGGTAGGTCTATCCAGCTGACATTACATTACAAAACTAGGGGGGACAAGCCTGTGACTCTATCATACTTTTCGCACTCCACGCTTGCAATTCGCGGAGCTTTACAACAAGATTGGGTCAAAACTTGGGCTTTGAGCCCTAAAACATGCCTTGGGGGGGATTCCATGCCCAATAGGACCCCAACATAAACATTGTGACCCACCCTTGAGTCACTCTGTTGGCGTGGCGATATTTGCGTGGAGTCCCTCCAACTGTTCTTGAACTACGCAGAGGTCAACAACACAATGAGCTGCTACTTGCTGGATCTATTGCATGCGCTATTCTGAGACCTCTTCGTCTAGGGTGCTTCTCTGCATTAATGTGTGCATCCCCTGTATGTGCATGAGCTTGCCTTTGATGTTTGTCGTGATGGTGAAGGCCTCATTGATCCAAGGCTGGACGTGTACTTTTGGAACTGCCTCCTTATGTCATGTCGCGTCCACCTGCTCCTTCTGTCCTTTAGCCTGCTACATCCTCACAAGCCACTGGGTGAGGACCACTGTCTGTGTAATTCCTTGGACACTGTCATACTGTTGTTCGAGTTCTCATGCCTCTCTCTCTAAGCATTGGATGTTGGGGTCCTCCTGTAGAGTGGTGAGGACCTCATGTGATTCTTCCAACATGCTGGTGCAGTCTCACATTGCACCTCCAATTTCCTCCAATCCTGCTGTGATAGCGCCAGCATGCTGTTCTCTAACTTCCGAGGGAGTAGATGGTTGTGCCTTTAACTGCAGTTTGACGATCTAAAGATTCATCTCTAGCTGAACCTTTGTCATTTCTTCCCTAGCCTCATGGACTCATGCTACTAACCTGTGGATCCGCACCTCCACTAGTAGATCTGCTAGGATGGCTAGCTCCAGGGTGCTTCGGCAAGCATCATCTATCACCTGCACCAGTTGTTGATTTTGCGACACCAAGTCATCACGTTGCAAGCTGAGTTGCTCCATATTTATCTTCTACTCGCCAAGGACTTGGAGCACGCGACTCTCCCTAACGTGCAGCTCTGCCGTTATCCCATCCTTCAATAGATATAGTGTCTCATGTAGAAGGGCAGCTTGATTAACACTAATACCTTTCATCATGCTAACCGAAAACCTTTCATCCTCATTTTATGTCACTAGAGCCCCGTCCGACAGCACTATTGTGTTCACCATCGCCGTGCACAACATCTCTCTTCTTCTGTGGATCTGACTGCGAGGTTGGTTGAAAGGGTACCAACCTAAGGGGGGCACACCTGTAATTCTTGCAACTCCACTCTGAGGGCTGCCAACACAATCTAGTTCTCCTGGATGAAATCTTTGAGATCCTCATTTGTGACATCGCACACCGTCTCGCCGATGTCATGCAGAGTACCCTCGGTTAGCGTAATTGGGTCAATGGACAATTGTGAAGCCTTGACCTTCTTCTGTGATCATGCCCGTTCTGCTGGGTGTTGGTGCTTCAATTGTGTGGACACGGTTCATGGGTCCACGCCTCCTTCTTCTGTTTCTGCTTCCTCTACTACCAGACCTTGTGAAGGCGTTGTTTGGCCCTCGGCCACCTTTGCAACTGCTTCCTGTGCTGCTGCTGTTGCTGTGGCCTTTTCCTACTCAGCTGCTTTTTGTGCCGCTTCTCATGCTACCCGCACTTCGGCTGATGTTGTTTCCTTCTGTAATTTTTTAGTCAACTGTGTGATACACAGCTTGGCATCATCTTTCTTCTTTTGTACTGCCAATCTCTTGAGTTCTGCAATGTCCGTGGCACACAATTCTAGAGGCCATGCCTACAAGACATTGAAAATGGCATCCTCAGTGGCTACAAAGGGTAGCTTTGTCCACTGCTTCATTGAATCCTTTCGCACCCTTATATATATGTTGTGCATTTTTGCCTTAAATTCTGCAAAACTCTACAGACTGTTGTAAACTGTGGGCGACAACCACGGCTTATGGTTGATCCACATTCAGATGTTCATCTCCATGAGCACCCAGAAGATCTTGTTGTCATGTATCCTTGTAGCCTCCTTCATGGCCCAGAGCGAAGCGTACTTTGCAGCCTCTAGTAAGTCTCTGTCGATTATGAGGAATTGATTGTCCTCTGGAAATTCTCCTGCTACCAGCACTATTAACAACAACAACCATGCATAGTGGAAGGTTTTACCCTGCTCCTGGGCTTCGTGGAAATTCTATATAAATTCTAACTAGATGAATTTAGACCAATTAAACTAGACCCCCTCTACACTTTGCTCGGCCAGTACAACCATTGACACAGGTACCTCGTCGGTGCAACACTTGTGCATAACTTTGCCTGCGAGGATTTAGGTTGCTACGTGTACTACTTTGTCCTTGATGCTGGAGATGGCGTAAACCCTCTTCTTCTTTTCCAGCTTGTACCTCATCCTCATGGCCTCTGCGAGGGCCAAATCACTACCCTTCCCTTCCAATATAGTCGCGGGATCCTTTCCTCTGTATGGAAGCTGTGAAATGCAATGAATCAAGTCTGTCGTGATGGGGATGGGCCCCTCCAGCCATAAATACCCATCATGCACTAGACAGAGTAGCTGAATGATGATGAAAATGGTTATTGTGGCACGGTGGAAATGTGACATCCATAGTAGGTTCAGCAGCCCAGCCTTTTTCACACCGTGCAACCACTTCTACAGCTCTAATGTTGTCACCACCCCCGCGGTGCTCTACATCATGAGGTTTCTGGTCTCAAGGTGAGGGAACTTCTCGCAGTCAGCAAGGTCTCGATCTTCAAATTTCATGGTCAACATGTAGCCCAGGTGCGTGCCTTCAAACATAATGCAATATGGGAGGAGCGGGATCTGGAACGAAATCTTGGTCTCGTCCAGGTCCTTGGGCACTTTGCCCTTCCCTTTTCACGGGGGGACATAGGCGGGTAGTTTAGTCACCGAATGCACAAGTTGAGTATCTACCTCCATGGATTCATCTTATTCTTATATGATGAGAATCTCCTGCAAATCTTCTTCTTCTTCATCTGTTTCTATAGTGACAGCTTTCCCCTTCTCTTCCATTGACAGTTTGTTGTGCAGCAGGTTCCAGGGGGACATGTGTACGGGAGCCATTGCTTGTTTATCCTTCTTGGGTCTTGGCATGCACGGTGACTTTGGGATTTCAGCCACAATCCCGGTGCCTTTTGGAACATCGTCCATGGTTAGGGCCTATGTGGCCTCGTCGATAATCACCTCTTCTATCCCCATACCATCCTTAGTTGTTGTCATTGTAGTTGTGCATCAATCTATCACTCACAAATTCAGGGGCTTAATCAATGTTTGGCTCACAATACTTAGGTCTCTGCTCAATTGCTCAATTTTCAAATGACCAAGTGCTGTTTGCTGGCTATCCCTTTGTATTTTATAGTTCTTTTTGAATTTGAATTCGACTATTCCCCCAATCCCGGTTCATTAATTCTTTCTTGGCAGCAGCCTTTCCCAAATCTTGCCCATAAATCACATCTTAAATGCCTACTGCCCACTCCATTTTCCCTCAAGTAGAGCATCCCATTGTGAATAGTGACTTCAACGATCACTTCCTCGCTAGCCTGCATGGTAGCGCAACCCCCCGTGTGCGGTCGCAGACCTTGTGACTCTCTGCTTCTACGCGCATCTCCAATATCGCGCAGCTCTCGTGTAGAATAGTTTATAGTCTCGCGCTCCCTTTCAACTGCCTAGAGCATTAAGACCATCCTTCCCTAGGTTAGTCAGGTGGTCGCACTACCCGTGTGGAGTTCCATCATGTCCTCTATCATGGTTCCTCGAGAATCCCCACCTTGTATTGTTACAGTTGGCATCGCGCACTTCACCATTTGCAATGCGCTACCTTGGTCACTATGTTTAGCAATATGCGGTTCAAGCTAAGGCATCAGACTCATCAATTTATGGAAATAGACCTTAACCCTGTCATCATGATCGCACGCCTCCTACCTTACCATTCTAGTCTTTTTACTGAGAAAGTATTTCTTTATTTTGTCCTCCATATTCTTGACTTTTGTGTCCATCAAAGTGATTTTCTTCCTTAACCGTACCCTTGCCTCTTCAAGTTCATAGAGTCTAAGGTTTCCCTATTGGATTTCCTCCTCAAGTCCCATGCGTTCTATTTCTTGTGGTTGTGTGATCCCTCCTTTCCGAGCTTCGCGAACCATTGTATCTATCGGTGCTACTGTGTGCGGTCTAGGTTTTGACTGCTCCATAGGGATGACAACATCTACTTCATACTTCAGTTTTGGAAGTGCCCACATGGTCCGGGTTTTGCACATGGTCCTATAAGTCCATAGAACCACTGGCACATGCAATTCCCATTCAGTGCATTTCACTTGGTAGACCGTGTTCAATACTTCACATAATTTGTCAAAGGCTTCTACGCATATAATCTTTGGCGTGCTTGCTATTATCATACTTCTTGGTGGTCGTTCACACCATTGTCTTGCCTTCTCATTCTTGTTTGTCAAGTTCCCTATCGCGAGGACAGTGTCCGTTCATGCAGGTTGCGCGCCATACACCTGAACCCATCTGGAGAGGTGGGTGCGCAGGCTGTTTCATCCGTCATACCCAGCTTTCATCCGTATCTGAGGCTTTCCAAACCACATGAGCATCATCCTTCTACATTTGCACCAGTCCTCAAAACTTCTTTGATGTGTACCCCACTATCTTACGGGCGTAGCTACCAGTACCCATTTCACAGCGTCAAAACATTGTTGTTTCAGTACCTTTTTTCCAAATTGTTTTAAGAAATCATCCACCTCGGTCAATCCATCATACACAGGCAGATCTCTTACCTCTAATTTCATGTAGCACAATGACCTTGTCATCATGTTGCAATTAAGCGTGGTTACCTCGTGTAACTGGTTCTTCCACCATTCTTTCTCCTCGTCTAAATTTGAGGTGCAGGAGCTTTTGCGCTTCCACGAAATCCTACCATCCACTATTGGATTCACCCAATCCTGCTCTCATGTGTTTATCTTAAAGAAACAGTCATCGCTCTCGTAGTCACGCACCGGCTCTGTGTAGTGCGATCCTTCCGTAGGGTCTAAAGGTACCACTACGTGTAGTGACTTTTTCTCAAAAATCATCTTGCGCTTCTTTAGATTTATCACTCCATTCATGTCAATGGCCTAATATATTCCTAGTAGCATGGGATGGGGATTGTTGTCATCAACAATCTCTATCACTTAAAAATCTACAAGCGTGCTCACACCTTCGATATCTACCGTTATTCCGTGCAATCTCCCCATGGGTTGGATCTTTTTCCAGTTCTCCATTCCCAATTAAATAGGAGACCATTGTAATGCAGGCCTGCCCATGCACTCCCATGTCTGCTTTGGCAGGACATTCACGTCCGATCCTAGATCAAAAATCACTTGATCCATTTCATATTCCCCGATCTATGTTGTTAAATAGGTAAATCCCCTCTGCGGACAGAGGCGATCCCACTAGCCCAAAATGGGTCTAGCAACAATCAATCAATGCTACTCTGCAAGTTCCTAGTTGCAATTAAAAAGTGGGTAATGAACACCTACTTGGATTTCAGTGCTATTTGTTTGAGGAAGAGATGCCGCTCTCACTCCTTCACACTGGTCGGTCACGATCCTCCACTATTCTCATGGAGGGACACCTGCACATGCAAAGAGAGAACAAACACAAGCCTGAAATCTAGTAAAAGCAACTATACATCAGTCAGAAAGGATGTAATTCACATTAACCATCATGAGACAAATGAGAATGGAACCATAACAGTAGTCATCTATTAATGAATAATAGGTAGAGAAAGATACAACCAAGGTTCTGACGTTGAACCTATTCTCTGGCTGGGTGAGCAGCTATGTATGCCTTGCAATAGACCTTCTCTCTCTCAGGATTCTGGCAACATAACCTCCCTATGCTTCAAGACTCTTACTATCACTCTAGACAAGCATAATCACAACTAGCATTACTCCAGAACTCCAGAACTCCCAGAACCCCCCCTATCTAATGCATGAGGACAGACTTTTATAAATGGAGAAGGGAGGAAGATTCAATGCACCAGGACGCCCATTGTGGATCGACATTATCTCTGAAAAGCTACTGAGGATATATGTCAAGGATAGATGATGACTCTCGACCTCTATCAGATGGATTTTTTCCCTCAAAAGACTTCATGATCTGAAAGGAAAAAACATATGGGTGCGCGTTTGCCAAAAATCATTACCAAAATTAGTTGGCGCGAGTGTTTTTCTAGGACAGAGCGCCAATGGGCGCGCCCCTTTTTGAGGATCTCAGTGATTAGCACGGATAAGAAACTATGTACCTGCGCCAATGGAAAAAGGGCACTTTTCAGGGATAATTTGCAGAAGGTGTCTTCAGGGAACATGAAGTAAATACTCAGGGGAACATAATGCAAGTGTTTTTAGGCTATGTCACTGCTCACAGGTCCCGGAATGTATCCTCCAATGTACGAAAACAGGGGTAACAGGGACGGTGACCAATGGTGACAAATTACTGTGTAACAGATGCCCCCTAAAGCATGAGGCCCTAGAGAGAGAGAGGGGTGAAATGCTTTACAAGAACACATATAGCTACCGCCGAGAATCTGCATTGAGAAATACAATTGATAGCTCAAATACATGATGTACGTGGTATGGTCTCAGCCATCCATAAGAGAGTACATGATAATCTAGATCCGTAGTATGGACGCAGCCATCTGGTTAGGATCAACGAATTGACTTAGGTATGGTCGCAGCCATCCAGTGAATGAGTCATGTATCAAGAATCACGCCTGGATTACAGCAGACACAATCTAGGGTCTTGCGCTCCATCTCGACCTGAACAGAAGTACAAGTTCAGGCATGTGAATATGTGAGCTGAAGTCGAACATGCATGAACATCGTCTGATTACCAGTCAATATTGGGAACTGTTAACAGACGCGAGAGGTACCACCAATAATGACAATGGCCCTCAAGGTACTATAGGTACAATCTACGGCGTGTGAATTAGTGATTTGAAGTCGAACACCCGTAGAATCATTCGATCAGAGGCCAATGATGAAAACCTCACGTCGAACACGAAGAACCTGCCATTGAGGCATGCAGGGTCTAAGGCACCGGCAGGGAGTCTCTAGATCAGCTTCCTGGATAATGAGCTGAAGTCGACAGGAAGTGACCTTGATCGAAGGTGGGCCATAGTGTTTCCCACATCATCGACATGAGATAGAGAGATAATGTTGTGAATTAAGATTGTATGAACTATCAAAGGAGGTTGTTTCTTTTCAGAGGTCAACTTCTCTTGAACATATTGGTGGCACGACAGTGGAATTGGCAGTATTTTACATCGATGGATCAGAGGTCATGATGACGAGGTAATGAACAGATGAGAGGTCAAATAGGATTACCCAAACCCATGGAGGCAAGTGAAAATTGAGATGAGATATTCCCACCCCGACACGAAAGCAGAGAAGTGCCATGTTCAAGAGCGACATACTACCGACACGACAATAATTATGGTTCCCAAAATTTTCTTTTCCCCGACCATTTCTGGCGAGTACCCCAATTATTTTTAACAAGCTTGATGGGGATGGCATATGCTTGTGGTGTTATTTCGACAAAATCCGATGTCATCAGGTTTTAACGAGTCTGACAAAGGAAGAACTCGGCGTCTTTTCATGTTTAGAGAATTTGAAAAGACAACGAAAAGAAAACTCCAGGGGTGTCCTTTTATGTAAAGTTGTGTCTCTCGGGCCCGAAAAAGTATAAAATAATGCCCGAAAGAACCGCCCGACCATTACGATCGAGGAGTACTTTTCATAAATAGTGATTTCGACCTGAAAAAGTAAAGAAGCGATCAAAACCACGTCGTTTCGTAACCATTAACGAGTTTGAAATGACAAAAACCCGGTAATATTTTTATGTTTTAACGGTCGACAAAAGAACTTAAAACGACCGCCCCTTAGTAACGTTTAACGAGCCAAGAGGAATAACTCGGCAATGTTTTCCTCTTTAAACGGTCAGAAAAGAGCTGAAAGCAGACCTCCATTTTTATTCTCTTTAACGAGTCAAAAAGGGAAAATTACTCGGCAATCTTTTCACATTTTACGAGTCAGAAAAGAGCTTAAAGGGGACTCGTCCTAGAGGAACGAGTGGTATAAAGGGTAGCAACTGGTTCCGGCGATGGTGGAATTGTTCAAAACATGTAATGGTCAAGAATCTAGCTAACAAAACCATGCATCGTTGCGGTTCCTCAGGAAAGGATAAACAACCAAGTGAGAGCATATGATCGGCGAAAGAGATGGTAGCAATGGAATGAAACAACCAAGGCTCATCTAGCAGAATTTAGCGGATAAAAATGGAAATCACGAGATGTAAATCGGGTATGGGTTCATTTTTACACAAGCTTGAACCATGGAGAACTTTGCTTGGATTCGGTTTCATGTTTACACAAGCTTGAAATGAAAAACTATGCTTGTTATAAGTTCGCATGCCTCCTGCATAATGACGCAAAACGAGGTACATGCCCCCCAAGCTTCATTGCATTCAACAAAGTGGATGGAATGAAGGTTCACTTTTGAGATCTTGGGAAGACTCGACTTGGATTTTACGAGATCTTAATCAAAGACTTGATCTGAAAAGGGAGTTGTTTCATTTTTTAATGAGGTTAACATAGTAAAAGAACTATCCTTAACCCTTGTTTCATTTTTTAACGAGGTTGACACAAGATCAGGAACTATGCTTGAGACTCCTTGTTTCATTTTTTAGGGAGCTTGACATAGGAAAGTGAACTATGCTCCGACCAGACCTAATTTCATTTTTTAGGGAGCTTGACATAGGAAAGTGAACTATGCTCTGACCAGTCCTATTTTCAGTTTTTAAGGAGCTTGACATAGGAAAGGAACTATGCTCTGACCAATCCTAGTTTCATTTTTTAAGGAGCTTGACATAGGAAAATGAACTATGCTCCGTACACCTAATTGCGTCATTATGTTGGGGGCATGTACCTCATTGCATCATTATGCTGGGGGCATGAAAACTTATAACAAGCATAGTTTTTCATTTCAAGCTTGTGTAAACATGAAACTGAATCCAAGCAGAGTTCCCCAGTGGAGTTGCCAAATTGTTAAACAGGTAAATCCCCTCTGCGGACAGAGGCGATCCCACTAGCCAAAAATGGGTCTAGCAACAATCAATTCACGCTGCTATGCAAGTTCCTAGTTGTATACCTAAAGTTGGATTACGAAGACCAACCTGAAATCCAACGCAAATGTCGAAGTAGAGTTGACCCTCCGGCTCCCTTGCTTCAGCAGGTCACAATCCTAGCGATCCTTGCGAACGGACACCTGCACATGCAAAGACCGAGACAACTACAAGCATAAAATCCACCAAAGTACAACTATATTTCAATCAGAAAGGAAATAAATCAAACATCACAATAGGCAATGGGATTGGAACCATAATAGCAGTCGTTTATTAATGAATAATAGGTAGAGAAAGATACAACCAAGGTTCTGACGTTGAACCTATTCTCTGGCTGGGCGAGCAACTATGTATGCCTTGCAATAGACCTTCTCTCTCTCAGGATTCCGGCAGCATGACCTCCCTATGCTTCAAGACTCTTACTATCACTCCAGACAAGCATAATCACAACTAGCATTACTCCAGAACTCCTTTGTCTAATGCATGAGGACAGACTTTTATAAATGGAGAAGGGAGGAAGATTCAATGCACCAGGACGCCCATTGTGGATCGACATTATCTGCGAAAAGCTACTGAGGATAGATGTCAAGGATAGATGATGACTCTCGACCTCTATCAGATGGATTTTTTCCCTCAAAAGACTTCATGATCTGAAAGGAAAAAACATATGGGTGCGCGTTTGCCAAAAATCATTACCAAACTTAGTTGGCGCGAGTGTTGTTCTAGGACAGAGCGCCAATGGGCGCGGCCCTTTTTGAGGATCTCAGTGATTGGCGCGGATAAGACATTGTGTACCTGCGCCAATGGAAAAAGGGCACTTTTCAGGGATAATTTGCATAAGGTGTCTTCAGGGAACATGAAGTACATACTAGGGGAACATAATGCAAGTGTTTTTAGGCTATGTCACTGCTCACAGGTCTTGGAATGTATCCTCCAATGTACGAAAACAGGGGTAACAGGGACGGTGACCAATGGTGACAAATTACTATGTAACACAACTTATCTTACAAATCCTTTGGGCATTCTATGTATTGGGGGTCCCTTCAGGGATTTTGGAACTAAGTCGGGAACTCAGGTATCTTGCCCACACAACGTGCTGTCTACAGCTATGTCTCCCCCGGAGATGTTTGTGATTTGAGGTATCTCTAGTGGCCAAACCTATGGGGACTTACACAAGGTGACTTGGACGGGCTGTCTTGGTACCTAACATAGACGGACCTACTTTGTCTTTAGTTTTTGGGAGGGTGCCTGTCTTCACGAGAGTACTTGGGCCCTCAATCTGAGGTTCGGGTAAAGCTCTAAAGTAACTATAACTATACATCTGGCCATCCTTCTTTGTTATTCATTTAGATACCGGGTTTCATTTATGGTGATCGGTGCTTATCAAATGAGGTACATTCCCTCTGTTTGTTGATTGATAGACTTAGTGTATTTTTTATATTACGTACCCGAATGTTATCATTTTGAGACTTTAACGAACATCACAATAAAAATTTATTGATAAATTTAATGGTCACCGTGGCTACATCTAGCCCTCATCGTCACTCTAGATTATTTTTAGGACTTCCTGCACTCATTGTCGAAGATCCACCGAGCTCTAGTGAACAGGATTCCCCATCTTTGGGGAATCAGTCTCCCAGATCTCACATGGGATCTGTTTGGATGACTGAAGATTCAAGTTTGCTAGAGGATTTCTTCATGGAAGGATTTCTTCCTCATTTTAACCCTCCACTCACAAGTCAGTTGGACCCACTCTTAATTCTAGAGGCACCTGTACTTCCTGCTTTGGTAGTTGGAAAATTTCCATCTATCTAGTCAACGACTAACAGGTTGTGGAACATTAGGGACACTTTTGGTCCTTCACCACTCCCCCAGTCGACAGTCTCCAAAACACCGGTAATAGCGAATCTTGCTATCCCATTTGTCCCAGGTACAACCACTCACACGACACCCTCTATGAGTGGAACCCACCAGATGCCAGGTTCCACCCCTATGGTGCCACACTGCATGCCTTCAAAAAGTGCCAGATATAGTGCTCCTTATAACACTCAATGCGGCACTATGGGCGCGGTTCCCGTTTACCAAAAATATGGTCGACCACCAATGTACACTTCAAACCCCCAGACTCAGACACCTGGGGGGTTCCCAATATGCACATGCTGGTAGGGAACATAATAGTTCCCCCTCCGTTCTCAGGCATGCATGGTCATTCGCTAATTGACATGAGTGTCCCCTCTGTCGATCAATGCCAAATGGTCAGTTCTGTGTTGGGCGGGAATCCACAAGGGGTTCCCAACTAGTCCATGGGGGCACCCTACTCACATACTCAAATGAGTCAAGGGGGCACCACTTATACTGGGGGCAATTTCATACCCCAATATCAAAATCCTCATGGAAATCCACTCTACAAGATGATATTGCAAAGCAACTACTACACCACGCAACCCATGTACACTATGGGGAACCAAATGATGGGAGGAGCGCAAAGCTCCTCAAGTCATCCGTCATCACCATGGTCTGAGTCAGGGGCACCTAACTCTCTTCCTTTCTTGGCAATGTTGGGTATACCTGACTTATATAAGTTGACAAACGACCCCATCCACCACAACTTACAATAGCTACCGATCCCACATAAAATACCAATGGACATTCCAAAGTTCAATGCAAAACAAGGGGAGGATCCGGGCACCCACATCACCACCTACTATCTCAGGTGTGTTTCAAACTATATGGTGGATGATAATGTTTGGTTATGTCTTTTTCCCACACCCTCACTGGAAACGTAATGAAATAGTATATTGAGATACCACACATGTCAGTAAACACCTTTGACATTTTAGCGATGGAATTCCTAAAGCACTTCAGTTACCAATCTACTACGAGATAGGGACAGAGCTCCTCACTTCATTTCGTCAGGACCACCCACATCTCTGATAATATTCATGAATGGAGATGTAGGCAAAGGTTAGCAAACGCTCCCATCCCAAACTTTCTCTTATCGGATTGGTTCTGTAGGTCCTTACTTCCTCAAATTGCTAGAGATGTCGCTCTAGGTGGTGCAGTCACAAAAGACCAATCCATACGTCGTGCCCAACACTTAGATCTGATATATTCACAGAGTGGCACTCTTTACGACATAATCCCCAATGCTCTTGGTAACCCTAATTATTCCACCACTCAGCACCCCAGAGTGCACGCCGATGGGATTGTCGGTGCAACCTATGGGGCCGCTGGAAAAAAACTCAGTGGTTCCACTGCCAAGCTGACAATGGACCCCTCTACCAATACGACTGCTCTTCCTACCATTGTGATAAACTATGTGCATTCTACACAAAAATCTAGTGGCAAGAACAAGAAGAATAAGAAAAAGACCACTCCTTCTGAAGAGTAGTCACCAAAGAAGCCCAACCCAAAACAAAAGGCCGCTATGCCTACTACTGATGAAAAGGATACACCTACCAGATTTCCTTGCAAAATCTATGCTAATGACCACGCAACCTAGCGTTTTCTGTGGCTTTAGGAATGCACAAATTACCTTGCCAAAAAGGATGCTGGTAAGACCCCTGTTGTCCTTAGGAATTCTTTTCCCACTCAACAGCAGCAAAATCTTATTGCAAACCAACAACAACCCATGCCAGGGGGCAATGATGGTTCGCAACATCCTTCAACTGGTAAAGGATCTTCTACTTTTTACACATTTGAAATGGTAGATCTCACCACAAGAGCCAAATCATATGGAGGTCCTGTCACTCTTGTAGCAGAACCATCCTCAGGTCAAAACCCACTGCCGCCCAATGATTTGAATATCGAAAGGCTTGTTGAGGACTTTGTAATTCGACCCCCAAAAGGGGCACTTCGACGCACAATGCACAATACATTTGCAAGTGCTACCCAACACTACAACATTGTAGAGGATTTTGCGCAAGCGCCATCGACTATGTCAGCACTCGAAGTATTACAAACATGCCCAACACAACGGAAAGCTTTCCTTTCGATTATTGGAGGTATTGACCCAATGGATTCCATGCTTGCTATTTTCGACATGGACAAGTGTAAACCTCCCCTTTCTCACTAGCTTGCATTCTAGGTGCATATAACTTTGAAAGATAAAGGTATACATAGAATTGTCATCGAGGAAGGTGCTTCAACCTATGTCATGTTGGCTTCACGTTGACTTACCGTTGGTGTCCAGGAAGGGGTGATTTATCTACCTTATTCCGACATTAATCTTATCAATCCAAGTGTGTATCCTTTCAAGGCAACGCGCAAGGTATATTTAGGGGCAGACGCGTGATCCTTCCCAACCAAGGGTTCATGGTTTAAGATTCTAAACATAAATGCAAGATTAACAAATTACAAAACTGCAGAAATAATCATAAACAATAAAGAATTGTAACAGCAAACATAAACTGATAAATCACACACACACACACAGACACAACACTTAATCAGAAGAGTGGGCCCAGCTCTCTGATCAGGGCTCCATTAGCCAGGAAAAGAATTTGAACAGTAAAATGGATGATATTTTATTACTTGATAACAGAAGTTTACAATACTCATGGGTGAACCCCCATTCACAAGATCAACCTGCAATTTATACACAGCGAGGGAGATTAACAGATCTCCCGGAAACATGGCAACTATAGATACAAAGATATACATCAGTTGAAACAGTATTATCATCAGATGTCTGAGATAGAAAGAAGGCCCAAGAATAGTTTAGGGAGCCTGTTCCCCGAACTGTACGACCTCCTTCTGATCGGCGGTTGCCAAATCTGTTTCCACACACTGAGTTGAGGGTTCCTATTCTCATGCTGTAGTCAAACACAAGATTTAGTACCGCAAATAGATAAACTCCGTGTGTTTTACTTCATTAATTAAAATATACCAATAGGACAAGTAAGGGGGAATTTACCTTGTAAGTTTAACATAAAAACATAGGTAAATGAGTGAAAAAAGGTCAAAAAGGGTAGTGGAAATGGACAAAAAGGTGGCCTAATTTGGCACCCACCATCTCCCCCCAACTAGCCTACTGCATGTCCTCATGCAGTCTACTGCCCTCGCAAATCTGGGTTCCGTAGACTCTATGTTTCATGAAGCTAGGCAAGATTGTATTCTGTGGCCATTTCTGTCCTTGGAACTTTAAATCCATCTGAGAGGACAACTTCCTTCCACCAATCTGCTAAGACATCATAAGCTGGAGTATAGATTTTGGTAGGCAACCAGAGCACAAGAAACTAAAACTGGAGCCCCATCCACTAAGTCCCACATGTTTGGACACATGCCACATACTTGGGCACCTTAGTAAGTACACGTGCAAAATTTTGTGCCCCAAAAGGTTCTCTGTTCTGTACAGCTGTTGGTGACATCATCCACCTCCTTTGACAACAACTAAGGGCTTCTTTTTGAAATGTGGTGAGTTGCCTGACACAAAGGTCAAGACACCATCTTTGTGTTCTCACCATTCTATCTTTGTTTCCCTCAATAGAAAGGTGTTGTGCTTATTGAACACTGTGTCTGACCTCTCATGTTCCCCTATTACTATAAATGGCTTTGTAACTTGATTGGATTTAAAAGTGTTACTAGCCTTCTGCCAGTGAATCTGATTAAAAGCATAAGAGCTGAGGGCCCTTAAATGAATGTCCCCCACATATGGGACCGGGTTAAAATCTCTGTCCAGTAGCAGTAAATACCCATGAAAGTAAAACTCACACATCAGATGTTGTGTTGGTACATCATGACTCCTCAAAATTTGGAGGAATTGCACACAATCCTCCATCTCATAGCTGAACTCATCCCTAATACTTTCCACGCAAAATGAAAGGAAACATTCATGAAAAAATAAGGAATAATAAGAAGCAAGGGGACGACATGCCATAACCTCTTGCACCAGGTTGAACATCTTCTCCTTGTCGGCCTTCAGCTCTTCCACTTTCCTCTCCAGCTGCTCCATCTTGAGTTGTTGTTTTGTATGCCGTAACCTCATAATATCTATGTTCTCCATGTATCCAAAAATTGTTGTGGAGGCCTTTTCCTCAGTCCTTCTAATCTCATTTTTGTATTGAGCCACAATAGATTTCCAAGACTAGATTTTAGCTGTTAAGGCATACTCTCGATCTTCAAATAGTTGTTCGATCGGGTCTGCCTGAGTGGTAACAGAGGTCATGACTATCTGGTCTACTTGGGTTTCTACGTTGACCCCGATAGTTTTGGCCTTTTTGGCTCACCGCGTGTGTCTCCTTATTTGTTTCTACATTTTGTACACCTTTTTTCTTAGCTTCCTTACTTCCACTTTGAGCGGCATCGTTTCTTTGAACTGCAGTTGGTACTTTTGTTTCATTGGAAGCCTTCGTTGTTCACACAACTCTATCCACTCTTGCTTGACTAATATTTCCTCAACCGGGGGTAAATCCCTTGAAACATCTTTTGCTGTGTTGATTAGGGGATTTTCCTTCCCTGCTCATGCTTCTCCACTTATTTCGTGCCGAACAGCCCCATCGCTTGACTGTATCATTGGCTCATTTGTCGGGACCATTTTACTTGGTCCCTCCTTTTCGCCAACAACGATCTCCTCTTCGTGCACATGCACTGCGACTGGCAATGCGCTGGCAAGACATTCTCCCACTACCGTGTTGTTGGAGAGGTAAATCCCCTCTACGGATAGAGGCGATCCCTACTAGCCCAAAAGGGGTCTAGCAACAATCAATCAATGCTACTCTGCAAGTTCCTAGTTGCAATTAACAAGTGGGTAAAGAACACCTACTTGGAATCCAGCGCTATGTTTGACGAAGAGATGCCACTCTCGCTCCTTTGCTCCAGCCGATCACAATCCTCCACTATCCTCGTGGGCAAACACTTGCACAAGCAAAGAGAAGACAAACACAAGCGTAAAATCTACTAAAAACAACCATACATCAGTCAGAAAGGATGTAATTCACGTTAATCATTCATAAGAAAAATGAGAATGGAACCATAATAGTAGTCATCTATCTTTTATTAATCAGAAATAGAGTAAGGTACAACCAAAGTTCTGACGTTGAGTCCTTCTCTAGAGGGTCCAGCTAGCATGTCTCATCAGCATTCACCTTTGAAGGTAGATCTCCCAAGACAAAGAGGTCTCTCTCTCACACAAGGCAACAAACTCATAACCTTCCTTAAGCTCTAAAGAAATCCTCACACGCAACACACAAAATGCCTACAAAGAGCAGCACTAATGCACTATGAATTCCTCTATGTCAAAGTCTATATGTTCCAAACTAGCTGCTCGTGGCAATGGTGGAGGCTTATATAGGAGAAGGAGGCTCCATGAATAGTGAAAGGATGAGCTTTCCCCCAAGAAAAGTGGGTGACCAAGCGAACAGACATGCCTTAGAAATGATGGCGACCTTTACAAAGCTAACAACCAGTTCTGGAGTCATCTGGAAGGTTGGATGTTAGAACAAACTCGCCCAAACAGGATCAGCGCGGGTGCAAAACTGGGTTGGCGCACTGGCATCGCATCTCAATTATAGAAGAGGTCTGGTCAGCGCGATATAATACAAGCGGAGGGTGCGGTGTTTATGAAATTCGACCAGCACGAAAAACCCGTGTGCTTCTGCGCTAGCAGCGCACCAGTTACACTATCATCCGCCAGTCAGCGCGGTTATTTGAATAACAGTCGCGATGATCCAATAAACTTAGGCAAAGAGGGTTTTTTGGCCATTTTAGGGAGCATGAGCATGATGGATTGATTTAATGACACAGTAGGGATACTGACAAGGAGACAGTGACATTTTACTGTGTAACAGATGCCCCCTAAAGCATGAAGCTCGAGAGAGTGGGAGGGGTGAAATGCTTTACAAGACTGCTGGACTGGAACACCACCAGGAAGAACCTGCAAGCAGATACAACTGATATTTCAATTACATGTAGTCTAGGCATGGGCGCAGCCATCCAAAAGACATATGAAGAAGGTCTGTGGTATGGATGCAGCCACCCAGCTGAAGAGACCATAATGATAAGAGGTATGGTCGCAGCCATCCTAAAGGACTCAAGTATGGGCGCAACCATCCATCAATGAGTCATGTAATAATAATCCACAAAATTGCAACCTAGCCCACAATGGACTAGAAACAGGGTCTTGCGCTCCATCCAAACCCGAACAAAGTACAAGCCCAAACATGTGAATATAGGAGTCGAAGTCAAACATGCTGGAACATCGTCTGATTACCAGCCAATGATGAAAGCTGTTAACAGACGCGAGAGGGGCCACAAATAATGACGATGGTCCTCAAGGTACTATAGGTACAATCCACGGCGTGCGAATAGATGAGCTGGTGTCGAACACCCGTAGAGTCATCCGATCGGAGGCCAATGATGAAAACCTCGCATCGAACACGAAGAACCTGCCATTGAGGCATGCAGGCTCCAAGGTACCGAAAGGGAGTCTCTAGGTCACTTTCCTGGATAATGAGCTGAAGTCGACAGGAAGTGATCTTCATCGAAGGTGGGCCATAATGTTTCCCACATCATCTACACGAGATGGAAAGAGACAATATGTTTTGTGTGAAATATCAGACAGAGGTTGTTTCTTTTCAGAGGTCAACTTCTCTTGAACATATTGGCGTCACGACAGTGGAATTGGCAGTATTTGAAA
>APFE030166592.1:41348-54800 GCA_000404065.3 Pinus taeda | reverse complement strand
TATTGTATCTTATGCTTCTTATGTTTATGAATTTACATGTTTCGCAAATGTCTGTCTAATACATAGTTAGCCAATGCATCAATTACAGTATTAAGTCTTCTTGGAATGTGATGATAAGTAATATAATCAAAATCTCTTTCCAGTAACTTAACATGTAAATACAACCTTAATATGCGATGATCTCTGACGGAATATTGTCCATTGAGTTGGTGGACTACAAGCTGTGAGTCTAAATTTACAACCAATGAGCGGATTCCGAGGTTAATCGCCTAGGCTAATAATTCAATTACAACACTATATTTAGCTACATTGTTCGTTGTGCAACCTAGACACACACCTTGAATATCTACTAACTCACCATGAGGATCGTAGATCACCCATGCTGCAGACGACAAATTTCGAGTGTTGCGGGAAGCACCATCAGCGAAACCAACGTAAGGTGATCCAGACATCTGTTCAGAAGCAAAAGACACAATAAGCAGTAATCACGCCGGCACACTAAGACATGAATAAAAAATAAACACGCACACACACTAAACACACTGTAAAAAGCATATGCATGTAAAAAATAAATAAGAGAGTGCCTGGACTCAGGCGTAATATTTCTTAAGATATAGCCCATTACGGGGCCTGTCCAGGGGATTGCCTTCGTAGTCGATTAGCTCATAGGCACCTTTTTGTAGAACTCATTTTACAATGTAGGGCCCGTGCCACATTGGCTCGCGTTTTCCTGCTCCTAGCTTATCATTAGCCTGATCATAGAGCAGTACCAAGTCTCCTTTGACGAAAGAGCGAGGATTAACAGAGTTATCGAAGTGAGTTTTCACTCGCTTCTTTTGAGCTTCGATAGTGAGGGAGGCTAGACGACGTGTCTCATCTAGTCGTTCCAGGTAAATAAGCCGCTCTTCTATAGGAGTGGTCTCGGGAAGTAACTCGACAACTAATTTGAGTGAAGGAATCTCACACTCAATGGGAAGAGTTGCCTCTAGTCCATATACTAGCTGAAAAGGGGTGAAATCGGTGGCGTCCTTCACGGAGGTCCGGTACGCCCACAACGCGGAGAACAACATCAAATGCCAATTGGACTTGTGCATGCCAACAGTTTTCTGAAGCATCGTGACCAAGACTTTTTTCACGGCTTCAACCTGACCATTGGCCTGAGGATAGTATGGGGAGGAACTATCATGCCTAAGTCCAAGTTGGGTTGTCAACTCGACCATCATGTGATTCCGGAAATGTTTTCCATGATCAGTAACAATGGCTTGTGGAACTCTAAACCGAGAGATAACATGGTTGAAAAGGAACTGCGCCGCCGTATGACCGTCTTCGGACAATGTGGGCATCGCCTCGGCCCATTTTGTAAAGTAATCGACAGCAACAATGATGTAACCATGCCCCCCGGCTGAGCGAGGGTTACATGTCACATAATCGATGCCCCATTTAGCAAAGGGGCCTACGGTCACTACGGGGTGCAGCAGGGAAACAGGCGCACACATCTTCCATTGGTATATCTGGCATTCATGACATGAACGGACGACAAGAATGCAGTCCTTGAAAATGGAAGGCCAGAAGTAGCCAGCACGAAGGATCTTTTGTGCGGTGGCATATCTAGACATGTGACCGCCACAAGCACCGGAGTGGCAGTCATTTAGAACTTTTTCAGCTTCTTTGAAGGTAAGACACCGACGAAGAACCGAATCAACCCCAAGGTGGTACAGGGTGTCCCCAACTATGCGATAAGGCTGAGCTTGGTGACGAATCCGTTGACGAGCATCTTTCGACGTTTTGGGGCGGAAGGAGGACGTCTGCAAATAGACAATTATGTCCCCGTACCATGGATCGAGGGTGCTGATCAGGAAAAGAGTTTCATCTGGAATTGACTCCTCTATCTGCGAGGAAGTAGTGGCGGACGTCAAGGAGCATAGCAGTTCAGCAAAAACGAGTGATTTCTTCGACTTGGTCGCAGTAAATTCCAAGTCGAACTCTTGGAGGATTACAATCCACTTTGAGTACTTACCCCCCAGCAATTGTCGTGAAAGAATGTAGGTCATGGGGTTACAATCTGAAATCACCATAGTAGTACGCAACAGAATGTAGTGACGGAAGCGTTGGACAGCACAAACCTCGACGAGTGCCAACTTCTCGACATATGCGTATCGAGTTTCCGTGTCTAGTAAGTTGCGACTACGATAATAAATGACATGCTCGATGCCATCATCGTCGTCTTGAACCAAAACCATGCCGATAGTGGTATCGGCAGTGGCCAAATAGATCGTATATTCACCATGGTAATTTGGAGGCCGCAGCAAAGGGGCAGAAACCAGGAGGGTTTTGAGATGAGCAAACGACTCCTCGGCTATGGCATCCCATCGAAATGGGGTGTCACGCTTCAGTAACCGGGTAAAACCCTTTGCCACTTCAGCATAGTTTGGTATGAACCGTCTTAAAAAATTAGCTTTTCCTTGCAAACTCTGTAATTGCTGCAGAGTTGCAGGGGAAGGAAGATTCACGATTGCCTTGACTTTAAGGGGATCTAGACAGATGCCCTCTTGGGAGACGATAAACCCGAGTAGTCGACCTGATTCCACGCAGAAGACACATTTGTGCGGATTTAAGTGAATATTATAGTGTCTACAACGAAGAAAGATTTCACGAAGGTGTGATGGGTGGTCCGCGCGTTTAGCTGAATGAGCAGGGAGATCATCCAAATACGGCTGTACGATGTGTCTGATATCGTGGAAAGCATACGACATCGCACGTTGAAAAGTAGCGCCGGCATTTTTGAGGCCGAAGGGGAGCTTTTTATAAGCAAAGGTGCCCCAAGGACAGATGAAGGCTGTCTTATGTTGATTTGCCGGAGCAATGTTGATCTGGTTGTAACCAGAAAAGCCGTCCATGAAAGAATATATCTTGCTACCCGCACATTCATCAATGAGTTGATCAATAAATGGTGTGGGGTAGTTGTCCTTTGGGCAAGCTCTGTTAATGTCATGGTAGTCAACGCAGACACGAATGGTGCCATGTTTTTTGTCGACAGGGATGATATTTGAGACCCATTCTGTCAGTGGGATGGGATAAATAAATCCCACGTTAAGAAGCTTTTCAACCTCTGCTTTGATAGCTGCCGCCTTACGGGGGTGCACACGACACAAACGCTGGCGAATAGGTTTGGCCCCGGGATATGTTATTATCTCGTGCACTACTATAGATGGATCAATACCGGGCATTTCTTCATAGGACCATGCAAAGACATCGCGAAATTCGCGAAAAAGTGCGATATAAACCTGAATCTCCTCAGGAGTGTAGGTCACTCCTATGTAAATGTTCTCGACGATCCCTGCCTTAACAGAGCTGTCGATTGGTTGCGTTTGCATGATTTTCCCTAAATTTCCTTCGGACGTTGTGTGATAAATCTGAATGGGCGTCTGAAGGGGTTGAGAAGGGAAACATGAAGCAAACCACTCAAGACAAAGCAAAGTTTCCTGAAAGGTAGGGAGAAAGGAGGAACGGTGGTGAAGAGGAAACCACAGACGTTCATCCAAAGACATGGTATCTATAATAGCCTCATCGGAAGGAAATATTTCCTTTAGTGGATTCGAGGAGATGTATTCTCCTAACCAAGGGGGAAAATCATCTAAGTCAAGAGCCCCACTCGTGACGGTGGGTTCATCAGGAGAGGCCGATGCAGCGACAATTTCAACATAGTTGAGCTCGGCTGGAATCAATGGCATTTCCTCACCCCAAGGTTCTATCTGGTCGATGGAAGGAAGGATCCAAGGATCAGAACGAACTGAGATCATAGAGATCGAGGCAAAGTTGGGAGGTGGGAGGGAAAAAACACCCATAAGGGCAGGTTCTTTGAAGAGCCCGGCTCCCACATTTTCATACGAAACTGAGGTATGCTCAACGAAGGGTATGTTTCCCTCAGAAGAGGAAGCGAAAAATGAGAGTTGATCGACCGTGACAATTTTCCCTTGATGGGGGAAGCGAATGACACGGAAGAGGGACGAAGCCACAGCACGCATAACGTACGTCCAGCTACGACCTAGAAGGAGGTTATAGGTGAGATTCACGTCTACAACCTCAACTTCAACTTCTACAGTCTTCCCTTCTAAGGTAATCGGTAACCGTTGAAGGATACCATACGGTCGAGATTCTCTCCCGTCGAATGCTTCCAAGGTCGTCGGGGACTGACTCAACATCGGAGACCCGATGGCTTTCCAACATGCAATGGACATAATGCAAGTTGAGGCGCCTTCATCAATGATTGTACGATGGATCGTTTTAGAATTGATGATGAATTGAATGAGGAAAGCTATCTGATGAGGCAGTCGAGGAACATGGCTCTCGAGGTCGAAAGTGATTAAATTTGAGTCCACTGGGTCGATGCCACCGATGGCCAATATCAGGGACTTCCTCTAGGGGGGGCAACTCTAAAGGACCTCTAAGGCAGACATGGCAGACGAAGCCTATGCTAAGTCCTCCACGATGCTATAGTGATGGGCAGCACGAGCATTCGGGTTATAAGAAGACCTCCTGAGTACCCCTTTGGGAGGGGGTCGGATTATCGTCTCAACACTCGGTCTCTCAATATGGAGAGGACCAGAGCTGGATGGAGGAGCACTTGAGGGAACCTCTGGCTCCTTCCCGGTGGACAATGGGTAATCCTTAGCTCGAGTTGATACATGAATAGGAATAGTTCCAGCCATGAAGACTTGGGAACCGAAGGGATAGGATGAAGAAGGATCAGCTACCATCTGGGTTTGCTGAGAGGGAAAGGGTTCTTTTAGAACATCAGGGATCCCTTGAGCACCTTTCAACAACTGACTAACTTCGGACCACCTAGGGCAGTCCTTAGTGTAGTGGTCTTCCTCGCAAATGAGGCAAGGATACTTAGGCTTGCGCTTAGCTCCTTCCTCAGTAGGAGGTTTAGAGGATTCCTGCTTGGGTTGATCAGAATTATTTTTCCCTTTCCCGTTTTCCTTTTTCTTGCCTTTCGAGGTCTGGCCCGTCATGGTGGACTGAACGGCATTGACCTCGGAAGTGTTACCGGAAATTACAACACCTTGGGAAGTGTTTTCGCTGGATGCACTCGACTTTTGCTTCCCAGAATTGGATGATTTTTTAGAGGCCTGGCTTACAGAGCCAATGACTCCATCGACAGATAGTTTGGGCAGAGCCTTGGATGTACCAGGCCTAGGGGCGTTTGGCAAATAATAATACAAAGTACCAGACTGAGAGTAAACTAAGTCTAGGTATTGAGCGCGCGCGATCGCTTGCTCTTCAGTTACGCATGCCCCCATAGCAATGTCCCGCGCAATCTTGGGGACAAAGGAGGTTGTGAACCACTCAGTGAGGAGGAAATCAGGTATCCAGAACTTGATTAAGCTGCGATGTCTTCTCCATTCATGAATGTGATCGGAGATATGTGTAGCAGTATCCTGCTTAAGAGACGTAAGGAGGTGAGTCCCTGTCTCATACCGAATGGGTAACTGAAAGTGATTCAAAAATGCCATTGCCAACGAATTGAAATCATGGAATGATGCACGTGCCAATTCGATATACCATTTAGCTGCTGAACCAGTGAGGGTCCTCTGAAAGAGGCGAATCCAGATCGAGTCATCGAGCCATGAATTTGACGAACACCATAAGTGATACATCATCACATGAGCCTGAGGGTCCTCTCTGGCCTTCCCATCAAATTTGGGACAATCACTAGGTATTTTAGTCGGAACTGGTGGCCATTGTGGATTGTGTAGAATGGGATCATTCGTCAACTTCGACACATCGGGTAGTTCCAACATGGCTAAAAATGTTAGCTGCAGATTAAACGAAATCTGTGATGGATACGAGGTAGAACCAGAATTCCATCTGGCTCCTGGTTGCCCCCACTGTCCTTGTCCCGATGGACTAGGTTCGTAAGGGCCTTGTCCAATAGGATTTTGTCTATAGGGGTTGTTCTCGGAACCGGGTTGCTGATTCTGCCCCCCAGCGCCTCATTGGTTACCATACTGGCCAGCAGGTTGTTGGTAATTTGGATAAGGATTTCCCTGCGGCTGTTGGTAATTTTGGTATGGGGTATACTGATTTTTCCCCTGGGGTTGCTGGTATCTGTACTGAGCCTGAGAACCAGGCAGCATTTGATGGGATTGATACCCACCTGAATGCTGGGGTTGGGATTGATACCCACTCGAGTAAGGAGGCTAGGCCTAATACCCACCTGAATATGGAGGCTGGGTCTGATACCCGCCAGAGTACGGAGGCTGGGATTGATACTCGCCTGAGTACAGAGGTTGGGATTGGTACCCGCCCGAGTAAGGAGGTTGGGATTGGTACCCACCTGAATACGGAGGCCGGGATTGATACCCACCTGTGAGAGGAGGTCGGGATTAGTACCCGCCTGCATGCTGAGCCGTCTGGCCAGAAGGTTGTCCTGGTCGGATCTGAGATGGCCCCGTTCGCCCAGAAGGTCGAGCTTGCTGAGTGAGGGGCTGCCTTTGCGCAACCAAGGTTTGTCCTTGTTGACCAGATGGTTGCTGAGTGGCAGGCCGGCCTTGCTGCACATAAGGTTGGCCCCCTTGCCCAGAAGGGTTACCTTGCTGGTTTACGGGTTGACCTTGTTGCCCATAGGGTTGTCCCTGGTTCCCATAAGGTTGCCCCGAAGGGTAGCCTTGTTGGGTACCTGGTTGACCTTGTTGGGCGTTGGGTTGTCCCGGGTTTCCTGAAGGTTTCCCAAGATATGTAAACGCCGGACCACTAGAGACCAAAGGTTGTCCCTGATTGGGTTGTCCTTGTGGGCCTCCCTGTTGACCTGGGTAATTTTGACCAGCATATTGCTGCCCATGATTAGGCTACACGTAGGGCTGTTGACCCTGGTAGGGTGGTCCTTACTGTCCTTGTCCCAGATGGTACTGGCCACCCCCATATCCGGTGGTGCCCCAATCCACGTTCAACGGAACGGAAATCTCATCATAAGGAATTTGAGGTAAGGAGGTGTACAAATAATGATTTTCGGCATCATAGTACAGGCCTTGGCCATCTGGGTTCTGGACATTATGCAAGTATTCAAAATAGGCCTCCTCTTTCATCATATAATCGGAAACAGGAGGAGCACCACTTGCGGGGTGAACAACTCTAGAAGAAGGTGACGACTGACCACTTTGCATTGGACCTCGAGATGGGCCTGCGGCAGAAGTGATAGCTGATGACGCTGTGACCGTACTAACAACTAGAGTCGACGCCGCCACACAAATGATCGGGTTGGATGGAACTGCTGTAACAGCAGTATGACAGACTTGGGAAACAAATGGTCCTGTGGTAGGGACGACATTTTGGTCCCAAACGGAAGAGGAAGCTGCCGAGTTCATAGCATCCCTCAAATATTTGTAGCGCGCCGGCACCGTGACACCCAAAGACGTAACGGTGTAGGGCGTAGAGATGATGGGGGATGTTGCCAGAATGGGAGTATCTATACTCGACATAACGGACGGGACACTAGACACAGGAGAAGCGTCGCCCATATTGGAAGAAGCCATCGGAGATGGAGCACCGACAGGAGTGGCAGGATAATCCTCGTCAGAGGGCTCCCAAATAGGGTTGTAAAAGAACTCGTAGAAATCGTCCTCTAGAGCTCTAGAATTCAACGGTTGGATGCTCGGAACAATGGGAAGAGTGTCACAAACCGGAGTCTCAGGGGCAACAGAAGATGGGGACCCTTCGTCACTTGGGATCGAAGACGGAGTTGATGGATCCGCCAGGATGACCAAACAAAGACCCCAAGCAAACTAATGATAAAACCTACTCAAAACTAAACGCACACAAGATCTAACCAGGTGATGTTATCGTGGCCAAATGAATTTTTTAAGACACAGGAACTGAACTTGACCTTTTCATGTTTCGAGAGTCGAGAAAAGGACGAAAAGATGACTCTATCTACTTCGAATGTTTAATGAGCACGAAGTGACAAGACGCTCACTTACACCTTTTCTTTTAGGGAGTCCGAAAAGGATCAAAAGTGACTGCTCTGAAGATTCTAAGCAAAAGGTTTACCAAGCAATCCGTTAAACTGCTTATACACCTTGGCAATCGTATGAGAACCAAGGACTTTCCGTACTGCAGTCAATCTTCCCGAATGCTGTGTTCGGTGCGTTACGATTCACAAGGCGGCAGACTCGGCTTCCTATGGATAAAGGATGCAAGCCTAATGGAGTCTCCCCATATATACGCGACGGTACGTGGGAGCCCAATCCGTACTAGTACTTATCGTTTCACTGTGGAGGAATCACCCAACCACTCAACGGTAAGCTACTAGGTTTAAAGACGCCGGAACACGTCTCTAGCATAGACCTCTAGATATTTGCGTTAAGTTCCAATGCGTTTTTAGATAAATTTGGTTTATTTTACGGTTGATCTTGAATTAAGTTTTGGTTTTAGGTCCTACCGTATGATCTCTCAAAAATACTTAAATGCAACTACATGCCAAAGAACGTCATTTCGTTCGATGAATTCTAACTATGCGAAGGTTAGGAATCTTTCAATCAAACAAAATGAACTCAAGCAATCATGCAACCTAATGCAACTAACAGCAAGGAAATGAAACTTTTCTTTTGAAAGCACAAAACAACGAAATGTCCTTTTCCTTTCAACTATTAAATGCAAAAGACACTAGTTTTCTTTTCTTTTCAATGGCATAAAAGTGCTTTTAAAATGAATTAGAGAGATAGCAACACTAAGTGAAAGAACTAGAATCACTCAATGCAAACACAAGACAATTCCCAAGTCACTAAAAACCAGTTTCCCGAATCAAAGGAAAACAAAGGTTTATGAGCTATGTAATCTAAGCTCAACAAGACGACAAGGAATTCAAAGGAGGAAGGCAAATCACTTGGAACACAATCAAACACTTTCAACAATCACCAAACGAATGTGAAAACAAATCCGAAGTTGGCTGGCCAGCCAAGAACACAAGATCCCAAATAGGAGGCTTGACACACACGACCACTAGATGCCCTAGGGTTTGAGTGCAAAATCAATGGAAAAAAGTGAACACCCGGAGGATAAGAGTCCAAAACCAGACAAGCAACGATTCAACACACTCCAGCAATCGTAAAAGTTAAGGCAAGATGCAAACCAAGCAACGAAAGCGAAAAGGAAGGCTTTGCAAAAACCGAAAACAAGCAACAAACGAACCCTCACGGAGCAAGGCTTCGCAAGCAAGCGTGTCACAGCTTAGACAAAATAAAACAAGTCACAAAGCAAGTGAAAAGAGCAGGGGACATCCAAACCAAGAGGTTCAGGAGGAAAATTTGGACAAAAAAGAATTTTACAGGATCAGCGCGGGTGACCCCTCAGCAACAAAGCGATGACAAGACAACGCCTGTAGCAACTTTGCGCTGTCAGCGCGGAAGGACACGAATAAAGGGCGCTGGCTCGAACACAAGGTCAGCATGACTGTTAAATGTAAGCGCGATGACAGGGAACGCAAAGAAACAGATGTGCGATGTCAGTGCAACTGTTTGGAAATAAAACGCGTTGAGGCTAAAAAACAAGCAAAAACGAACCAAAAATCCCCAAACCAAGGCAACAGGCTTTTAAGACAATTAAAGTAGTTCCCAGGATGAACCAGGAAACCAACAACAGCAAACTGATCCCCAATCCTTGACAAGAAAGCAATAATCAAATCCAAAAACAAGGATGAACCACAGAGAGACAAGCAAGCTCCCCAACGGAGTCGCCAAATTGTTGGAGAGGTAAATCCCCTCTACGAATAGAAGCGATCCCTACTAGCCCAAAAGGGGTCTAGCAACAATCAATCAAAGCTACTCTGCAAGTTCCTAGTTGTAATTAACAAGTGGGTAAAGAACACCTACTTGGATTCAAGCGCTATGTTTGACGAAGAGAAACCACTCTCTCTCCTTCGCTCCAGCCGATCACAATCCTCCACTATCCTCGTGGGCGGACACCTGCACAAGCAAAGAGAAGACAAACACGAGCGTAAAATCTACTAAAAACAACCATACATCAGTCAGAAAGGATGTAATTCAAATTAACCATTCATAAGACAAATGAGAATGGAACTATAACAATAGTCATTTATCTTTTATTAATTAGAAATAGAGTAAGGTACAACCAAAGTTCTGACGCTGAGTCCTTCTCTAGAGGGTCCAGCCAGCATGTCTCATCAGCATTCACCTTTGAAGGTAGATCTCCCAAGTCAAAGAGGTCTCTCTCTCACACAAGGCAACAAACTCATAACCTTCCTTAAGCTCTAAAGCAATCCTCACACACAACACACCAAATTCCTACAAAGAGCAGCACTAATGCACTATGAATTCCTCTATGTCAAAGTCTATATGTCCCAAACTAGCTGCTCATGGCAATGGTGGAGGCTTATATAGGAGAAGGAGGCTCCATGAATAGTGAAAGGATGAGCTTACCCCCAAGAAAAGTGGGTGACCAGGCGAACAGCCATGCCTTAGAAAGGATGGCGACCTTTACAAAGCTAACAACCAAGTCTGGAGTCATCTGGAAGGCTGGCTGTTAGAACAAACTCGCCCAAACAGGATCAGCGCAGGTGCAAAACTGGGCTGGCGCGCTGACATCACATCCCAATTACAGAAGAGGTCTGGTCAGCGTGATATAATACAAGCGGAGGGTGCGCTATTTATGAAATTCGACCAGCGCGGAAAACCCGTGTGCTTCCGCGCTGGCAGCGCACCAGTTACACTATCATCCACCAGCCAACGTGGTTATTTTAATAACAGTCGCGATGATCCAATAAACTTAGGCAAAGAGGGTTTTTTGGCCATTTCAGAGAGCATGAGAATGATGGATTTGATTTTATGACACAGTAGGGAGACTGACAAGGTGACAGTGACATTTTACTGTGTAACAGGCCCCTTGTAGATTTGAACCAAAAAAGGCAATTGGGTCTTTTGCCTTGTCTTGATTTGCTTGAGTGAGCATCGTAGAATATGATCTATCAGAGGTTGTACAAAATGAAAGGATCGAAGAAATTTAGAGTTGCTAAAGATGGGGCATTTACAATCACTTGTTTAATCAGATTGAATGCTTCATATTCCTCTTGGCCCCATTTGAAGATTGAATTCTTTTTAATCATTGCTTGTATGGGAGATACAATCCTTGAGAAGTTCGAAACAAATCTCTTAACAAAATTAATTTGGTCAAGGAAATATTGCATAGCTTTCTTATTGTGAGGCAAGGGTATTTCAGAAATCTCCTTGATTCTATCGGGATCAATATGGATTCCAGATTTTGACACTATAAATCCAAGAAGTTTTCCTTCACTTAATGCAAAAAAGGACTTTTTTGGATTAAGTGAAATCCCATACCTTTGGCAACATTGGAAGATCTGCTTTAAGTCTTTGAGATGATTACCACTTTATTTAGAATATACAGTTATATCATCCAAGTAGATTACTACTTATTTGTTTCTAATCCCTTAAATGTGATGTCCATGGCCCTTTGAAATGTGGCACTAGCTTTGATCAGACCAAAATGCATCTTTTGATATGCATAAGTACCCCATTTGGTTCTAAACGTGGTTTTTACTTGATCGTCAGGATGGACCAAAACTTGGTTGTAGCCAGAGAAACCATCCAACAAGGACATTAATTCTGATCCTGCAACTGGTTGCAATATTAGCTCCATGGGAGGCATGGGAAAATTATCCTTTTGGTGGGCCTTATTAAGGTTTCAAAAGTCAATGCAAATTCTAATGTATCCATTTTTCTTTCTAACGGGAACCATATTGGAAACCCATCTAGAATGTCGAAAGGGAAAAATATTTTGGCTTTCAATAATTTATTGAGCTCAGACTTAATCTGGGTTTCCAGATTAGGATGGATCTTTCTCAACTTTTGCTGGACATGTTTTTCATCATTTATCATTGGGATAGTATGCTCAATGATAGAAGTGTCGTAAGTCTTAAGGTCATCATAGTTCCAGGCAAAGACACTTTTGTATTGTTTAGGAGACGAACATATGCTAATCTTTATTCAGGGGCTAGGCTAAGACCTAGATTGATATTTTGTAGCTTGGTATCAGTTCCTAGATTTACTAATTCATAGTTCAGAGTTGAACTTTGAAGTTTTGAATTGGTAGATCTTTTGAATCGGTCTTTAAAATCATATAGGTCTTCCAACTTGACTACTGATTTTGGCATAACATTAATAATGCTATCTAGTTGCAACTGTTTGTCATGTTGGTCCTCATCAATTATCTGATTAGTGTAAGATCCCTCTGATGTGAGGAAGCTTACAATATCAGGATCATCGTTGAAAATCCTCCAATTTGTAATGTTATCGGGAATCGAGGGTCTAAATATCAATTCGATTAAGAATCTGTCTGGACTATAGTCTTTTGAGGGAATGAACTTGGAAGCTATGTTTTCCAAGAGGTTAGCACTAGCATTTTGGAGTCTGGGAATTGATGAAATGTTGAATGATATAAAATGTTTAGTCAGATCTTGTACTAAAGATTGATAATGCTTTAAATGATCTAATAGACAATGTATAGTATTTCGTACCTGTCTAATAACAATTTTAGAATCTCCGAAGACTTGTAGATACTTGATATCTAATCTGATTGCCTTGTATAATCCTTGGACTAATGCCTCGTATTCTGCAGTGTTATTGGTGCAATTGTACTCAAGTCTACAAGTTAGCATAGTTTTGTTTCCCTCTGGACTGACTAATACGCATCCTGCTCCTGCTCCATTGTTAGACTTAGAACCGTCAAAAAATAACTTCCAAAATAAAGATTTATTTACAGGACTATCTATAAGATTAACACATTTAGAACTATCTGTTTGAGAAAAGTTTTCTACTTGAGACAAAACAGACTGTTCTAAGTAAGGTGAAGTATGAGCATTAAAATTTACCAAGAAAGAGTCAACATAATAATTGCCAATTATATTGCTACTATATGCTACTGGTTTATTTTATCCTTCCAATTCTGTTACTATGTATTTTTGATGTCTTTCTCGCTCAACCTTTATTTGATTCAATTTACCATTATAAGGGAGCCACATATGCGACCAATCGGTTGCAAAGTATCCATGAATATTTTCAGACCAATCTATACTAAGAATTAAGCCATAGTATTATGGAGTGTCTGCAACTAAAATATCAATAACTTGACATACCTTTGGATTAGATGACAACCTTATGGTAACCTAATTTAGTTCACCAATCACTTCAACCTGTGACCGATCTAGCTGAACTATGCGTACTGCAGATTTTTGTTGGGTATACGACCAAAGTCCCACATTGACTAGAAGTGGGGAGGATCATGGGTATATAAGGATGGACAAATATCTCCATTGGTATGAGGCCTTTTGGGGTAAGTCCAAAAGCAAATCCATGAGGGCTTAGGCCCAAAGTGGACAATATCATTACCATTGTGGAGATATGTGGTGTCCAGAATCCTTAC
>APFE030166592.1:8700-35971 GCA_000404065.3 Pinus taeda | reverse complement strand
TGTGCATGTTATTGTTTCTGCTTCTGTAAATTGATGATCAACGTAGAGGAGGTTATGTATTATGCATGTATTCCACAATAGTGTATAATCGGGATAATCTCTATGAATATGTGTCATATTATTCAAAATTTCTACAGTTTCTCTTTCTTCGGAGCCATCTTGCTATTTGCCTGAAACCTGTTCTTGATTGTGTCTTGCCTACCTATCAAGACAATAGACCACAAGTCAGTAACTCTGTTTCGAATTTCTTCTTCAAACCACTCACTTACCTCCCTTGTATTAGACTGGTGATCCCGAGTTTGCTCCTGGCAAGAGGTCCCGGGCCACTCCACGACCTGCCCTACAAGTCGGCCCCTAACCTTCCCTCCACTCTCTGCTTCTCTATATTTCCCTCGATGTCCCTCTTGTTGGTTATCTATATTAGAAGCCATCATGGCTCGTCTCCCTGACTGTCGGGGTAAACTGCTTTCCCACCTGTTAACCGATGGTGCTCTGCTCTTGGCCTTCCGGGAATTGCCTAAGCAGCAGACATGGTCATGGTTCCTACGGCCAGCAGGAAACCCTACTCTTCCCGACTCAGCTACCTTCCCCACCCTACAACCTTTCCTGGGCTTGGATTTTTCCTTCCTCAGAGAACCTTTTTTCCTTCTTCCCGGGACACCATCATATCTGATGGAGTTGAGATTATTATTCCCATATTTGGGATTGCCTCTTCCCTGCCTACGTCTACCTATCGACTTCTTTTTCATGGACATCTCTGAGAAATAACAGAAATTTCTACTTCTATCTATCTCGAGAGCAGCAGGATAGGAAAATGAATATACATACCACCTTTCCTCGTCGGCACCGTAGCTTTGGTGTGAGCTCTATGCCTTGCTGTCACCTTTCGTCGTTCCTTCTTGCTTCATGCTCTACTGCATGTAAAATCCTGATGCCACCTCAGGCCCTTGTTTGTATAATCCCCTTCGTCCTTCCATCCTTACCGCCACCTGTCCTTTTCTTTTCCCTGCTCTCATCCCTGCGTCCCTTCCTCAAGATTTTTCTCTACTTGTCTGACCATCTTTACTCGTCATAACTACTACATTCTCCTGGCTACTCCTGTCATACCCTTTCTGTACTACTGTTGCCACTTGCCAACACTTCACGGCCCCTTGTCCCGACTCCCCATGCTCCCTCCAACTCCTTTCTTAATAACGTCTCGATTCTCTCTTCCGCCCCGTCAAATGACCCTACCCTTCCCTGCCCCGTCAGTTGCCCTGCTCTGTCACTTGCACCACCCCTGTCCTTTCTCACGATTATCTTGTCTGTCACCACCTGCTGTGATCTTTCCCCGCATCTGCCACTTACTAATTTTCCATGGCCGTTCTCCCCAGAATTTCCATGGCCACCCTTATTGACGTCGAGAAGTTTTTGTAATTGTTCTCTCTCCTCCAGGAGCAAAATCTCCATTCCTCCGCTGTCTATCAACTTTCCCTTGTTCCGGCTTCCCTAGTTTGCTAACCAGTATGTTGGTTGATTGCCTGAGCATCTAACATGGGTGGGGATCAGATATTCTATTCTGGTAATTAGCTTCCCTATTTCACTGATAAGCCATGCTGTTCGCCAACTCTTACTTATTTTTTCCACTGGTTTTTTTTGTTGCAACTACCTTACCATATCCACCACCAACTTTGAGTCTCCTTCAATTTGGAGGCTCATAAACTTTTCCTGAATCGCAATTTCAAGGTCGCGCTTCAGTGCGTGTAGTTCCGCTTCGTTATTAGTCACCTCCCCACAGTCCATCGCGAAGATTCTCAAGGTGTTTCCTCTGTCATTCCTAAAGACCCCCCTAATTCCTGCTTCTCCTGGGTTGTTTTTAGCCGCCCCATCAAAATTTAATTTTGCAAATCCCTGTGGGGGATGTCTATACTGTTTGATTTCTTCAACCTCTCTGACTTGGTCTTTTCTTCGGTCACTGCCTATCATGCTTTGGGTTAATTCTAGCCTCTGCAAGATCTTCACCTCTATTTGTATGACCTTCCAGTCCTCTTCCTTCCATCGTTCCATTAAAATTGTTTCTCTCGTGTTCCTGATTGTTTGTTCCCATATGTCTACCAGGGTGCGCTTTTCTTCTTTGAAGATCACACTGTTTCGTGCCTTCCAGATGTTCCAAAGTAGGAATCCCATGGACAGCATCCAAGCACGATTTAACACCGGGTTTTGGTAAGGTTTCCTCGGCTAGTTTTCTAAGGTGTTTTTGATGTTTTGGAAATTTCTATAGCAACGTTCAAACATCTTATAATGGCTTTCCCGCAGGGTGTTTCTGACTATGCATCTATTCATTAGGTGTTCCTTCATCTCCTCCTGTGCGTTGCAGAGCACACATCGTGATGGTCCCTGCCTCCCTTTTCTTTGTAATTGATCCCAAGTAAGCGCCCTGCCATGTAACAAAATCCATAAAAAGAAAGTGACTTTCGGCCAGTGCTTTATTTTCCATAATTTTTTCCATTTCTTCATCTCTATCTGTTGATTCTATTTGGCTTTTAAGTAATACCCTTCTGCTATAGAAAAGGTTCCTTGTATTCGAGTTCCCCATCTTAGGATATCTTGCCCTATTTTTATCGCCACTTTTCGGGATGCCAATTCTTTGTGGTAATCGTCCCACCTTTCAGTGTCGGGGGCCACTACCCAATCCTCCTTTTATTTCCAATTACACTAATAATCCCCTATACCTAGTTTCCAAAATTTTCCGACCACATCCCCCTCTGCCTGGGAGGTGAATGCTTGGATGACTTGAAGGGCTTCCTTATCGATAAGTGTTTCTCGTTGTTGCCAGGATTCCTCCTAAAACTTAGCTTTATCCCCCGCTCTGATCTCCCAAAATTTGTATTCTCTTATCAGTTCTTTTTTACTCCTTGCCCAATTCCATATTGCAGAGCCTCTTTCCTCTGTCTGGCTTCTCATCTTGTCTTCTGGTTTTTCAGCTGCCTCATATTTCCTTTCCCAGATTGCCTTCCATAGGTCTTGGTCACCCTATGTCCACCTCCACCAAAGCTTCTCTCCCATCACTTGGTTGAGAATGTAGGGGTACCGCAATCCTAAGCCTCTAGCTTTGGTTGGCTTGCTTAGTCACTCCCATGAGAGTAAAGCCCATTTTCTGGTTTTGTCGGTTCCCTGCCATAAAAATTTCTTGAACATGGCTACTATTTTTTGGCTAATGGATTTGGGAACAGCTTGGCTCGATATCTGATAAATTGGGATAGCTTGTAGTATTGCTTTTAGGAGAATTATCCGACTAGGGGTGTTCAACGACCGGAAAGTCAAATTGTCCATCTTTTTCCTGATTTTACTTATTAGAGGTCCCCAGTTAGCGACCCTGAATTGGTGCTCATTAGGCATAATACCCAGATACTTCGTTGGGAAGGTTCCAATTCTGAATCCCATTGTTCAAGCCAGAAATCTTTGGGCCACTAGCTGTGTATTAAAGAAGAATATTTTTATTTCTCTTTATTGATCTCAGTCCCGGATGCTTTAGTGAACTCAGATAGGGTTTTACTATCTATTGGGCTTCCTTAAGTTAGGCCTGACCATATAACATTACGTCTACGAATTGCTGGTGCGTTATGGGGAGATCATTCCCACAAATTCTTAGCCCCTTTATCTGGTCCCTGTCTATTTGTGCTTTTACTAGCCTACCCAGTCCTTCTGTTGCTAGGATGAATTTCACAATATAATGTTATGTGAATAATTATTTTACATATTGTATGCCATAATTTATGGTATAGTTGCAATATTCCTATAGTGAATTTTTCTTTTTAAATTTTGCAAGAAAACCATCCAAAAATAAAATCTTTGAAAATAATTCATACTCACTTATATTTACAATTTTTGGAAAGTAATAAGATGTAAATAATATACTTACCATGAATTATTTTCCACCATTATTTGTGTTTTCCTCGACAAGTTATGTAGGAGTAAAACTCTAACTATGTAGACTACTGCCAAATTTATTAATGCCATTGTGTCTTGTGTCTTAGCAAGCAATTAATTTATCTACTTCAGATTTCATTTATTAATTCCTGCCAAATACGATGTCATTTGTCTAATTTAAGCAAGTTTTTTATTAACAATGGAAAGGAATAAGATGTAAATAATTATACTTAGCATGAATTATTTTCCACCATTGTTTATGTTTTCCTCAACACTTATGTAGGAGTAAAACTATGTAGACTTACTAGCAATTACTACCACCAAATTTATGAATGTCGTTGTGTCTTGTGTTTGAGCAAGAAATTAACTTATCTACTTCACATATCATTTATGAATTCCTACCAAATAGGATTCCATTTGCCTATTTATCATTATTAGTTTAATGTTGACCAATATCCATATAAATTAAATGGTTGGTAAACACAAATAAACATCAAAACAATCATGCCATGATACATCTAGCATTGCTTAAATAAATAAATAAATCATAAAAAGTATATATATATAATATATTCCAAAAAAACATGTAACAATATTTTTAATTAATTAATTTGATATAAATTAATTAAAAGAACATAACTAAGTTGGAGATAAATCTTAACACTTACTATGAATATTCTACCATGTTCCATGAAGATTAAATTTCTACCATGCACCCAATAATTACTAGTAATTGAATTAAAATTGTGGAAAACCTATAAAAAGACATGCGTCCTAATAACTAGAGTGCAAATTTTTCCAAAACAACTAGAGTGGCATGGGAATAAGTTACTCTTACCCTGCAACACTTGTTGTTACTTTTACATAGTCAAGTTGATAGACGTGTATATTTTGGAATAAAAGTTCCAAAATTTTAATTTAAATATCAATAAGTATTAAGTAGATAGTGGGATTTAATTTCCACTAAATATTCTAGAATATTCTTAGTAGTATTCACATATCAAAACTTAATATTTATCTCGTACATGGTCTTGGATATTGGTGCTCTATTAAGGCACTCATTGATGTGAAATCACGTGTCAAAGTGATATATTGGACACGATGAAAATGGAGTCCTGCCAATCTTACAAAAAAAAGTTAATATTTATCTTAAAAGTAGCTATGTCATTTTGTCATTTTAATTTAGTTGACTATTTAAAAATAAAATGTCATATATCCATATTTCATATTTCATATGAATTATTGTTTTTGGGCCTTGTGGCATTAATAACCCATAGTATAGGTCTATTTCCGAATTAAAAATCTTACTGATGGGTAAATCTTAGTAGTTAATCATTTTGTTATATATATTTTTTTCAGGACTTACAATGGGAAATTTTGTTGTGTGTGTGTGTGTATGAACTTTTAATAATTAATAATAATAATAATAATTTAAAACAAAGTTATATTTTAATTTATTTTTATGATTTTTTTTAATCATGCTTTCAAAATTTTAATTTAATTATCAATAATTATTAGGCGGATTGTAGGGATTTAACCTCCACATAATATTCTAAAATATTCTTAGTACTATTCACAAATCAAATCAAATTAAATGTTAAAATTTATTTTCAAATTACATTTTTGTCCTTTCAATTAAATTGCTTAATTAAAAAAATTCTCATATGAACAAGTGCCATATGAAATGAGTTCTGGTTTTCTTAAGCATATGATACTGATAAGTCATGGTATTGTCACAAAATCTATTTATATCTTAAGAAAAGGATTGTCACAAAATATATTTATATCTTTCGAATCTCCACGGTAAAGTGGACTTGAATATCTATAGTTGAGAATTTTATTGCATGTTTTTTCAATATATATGTTTAAGCTATATATTAATTTTTTTTATAATCAATAATAATAATAATTTAAAATAAAGTTAGAATTTAGCTATTTTTTATGATTTTGTTATTTTAATGTGAGATGTATTATAAAATAAGTGTCTTGATAGTCATCATCGTTTGATGTTTCTTGGTGTTTATGAATCATTTAATTTATATGATTACAATGATTTTAACAATGTAATATATTATAAAATAATTATGATTAAAAAACTTATACCTTCCAAAAACTTCCAATTCATTTCATTTCTATGTGGAAATTTTAATAATCAGATATCGCTAGGTTTGAATACGTGAGGAACGATACTTAATATCTCCCTATCTTACTAATAGAAATGGCAGTTGATACTGTATTTTTATTGAATACTCTTTGAATGACGTGCTAATGATATGATGCAACGGAGCACCATTAATTACGTCGAAAGGCATTTTCTTTATGAAGTTGGCTAGGCAAACATTGTTTAGCCCAACAAGTCCCCTCCCTCCATTTTTGTTACTCTTTCCTATTAGAATTCAACATGTGTAAACTTTTATCAAGCCCGATTCTTTCCTATTTGTCCGGTTGCACCAAGTACAACAACCCTTCGAAGCGAGGAGTTAACGTTGTTGTTGAGTACAACCTTCTTCGACTCGCATTTTCCCTATGCAGAGTCAGTTGCAGTTGACGCACATCCAACGCCTTCCTCTTCCTTGGATTCATCGAGGGCAAGAGATTAAGGTGAAGAAAATGAGGCAGGAAGAACACGACGGTGATTCCATTAAGTCTTGTTCCGAGGACGTGTTGTTCGAGGTGTTGAAGCATGTAGATTCGAAGTCTCTGGCAATCGCCACCTCTGTGAGCTGCCACTAGAAGCACTCCACCGAAGAGGAGGCAATGTGGGAAGGAATTTGTGCCAAGCATTGGCCTAAAGAAGTTTTGTATGCTTCCAAGTCGGGGCAGCTAAGGAGCATTGTTTTGGCCTTGGGAGGCTTTCATCATCTTTATGTAACTTGCTTACGACTGCTGCTAGATCCTTTGCATCATCTTCTAGCTCAACCTAACAAGAAAGAATGGAGTAAAGACCAAGTCCATCTTTCTCTTTCGCTCTTTTCCATCGACTATAACGAGAGATTGGGGCATTGGTCCAACTACTCCATATCTTTGAGGTTTCTTTGCAATCCCTCTCATCATCTCACCTCCTCCACTTCTTCCTCTTCTTCATTTTCTTTGTACAAGGGAGCTCCCTCTACATCTACAGGTCTCTAATTGTGGTGACACGTGTGCGCCCCTATATAGGTGTTAGTAGTAGCTCGAGTTGTTACGATGCTTACGTTATTTGCAATGGTATTCCCAATAACAACAATCACGAGTACAACAATTGTTAGTTGCTCAAAGAAGCAGTGCTCATATTCCCATATTGATAGGGAAAATGGTTTGTTCTCTTCAGCTTGATGATTCTGATTATTTGAATAGGCGTAATATATTGGAGCAAGCTCAATACGAGTTCCTATCATCAATGGCCGATCTTGATGAAAGGGACATGGAGGCTTTTTTGGCCTTCACAGAAGCCATCACATCAGATGGTGGATCACTGTCCAAATGGATGGTTGATAAATCAAAAAACATATGCTACTAGAATGGAATTTGGTGTCGAAGAAACATTGAAAGAGTAGTTGCCATAATCCTTCCTGGATTAGGATTGCAAGGCACCATTTTGCCATCTTTGGGCAACCTCTCTTTATTGTGCCCCTGAGATCTTTCTGGAAATTTATTGATAGGAAGAATTCCACCAAAGATTGGGTAGGCCAGAGCACTGAGCAAACTTGACCTCAGCGCTAATGAGTTGTTGGATACTATTCCACAACATTGTCTAATTGTACACAACTTCTATCAATCAATCTTTCAGGGAACATTTTGACATGCATGACACCGACAAAATTTGGTCGTCTAATCAAGCTAGACATCTGGGCTTGTACTTAAATGCTCTGACTAGAGGTTTTCCGAATTTTTTGGGCAATTGCACATCTCTTCGAGAATTGTGGATTTGAAACAACAATCTTAATGGTACAATTCCTTAGGTTTTGTGTCGGACATGCCTATCTAGACTCAACTTTTCATACAACTCTCTAAATGGTGAGATACCTCCAACACTAGGCAACTATACTAAGCTATCGTCCATCCACTTTTATAGCAACCTTTTGAGTGGAAGTATTCAAGACGTAAGCGGTTATAGTGCAAAGGTCTAAATACCAATTCGAATTTCAAAAAAACGACCCTGATGGAGCAAGCATCAATAACAAACAAACAAACAAACAAACAAAAAAACACAAAAGTAATTTAACAATGAGCAGGGCTTGCATACTAGCGATGCATTCTTTGTCAAATTTGCAGTGCGTATGGAAGGGGCTGCCACAAAGGATACTCGCATGCGTCACTGCCCCTGTCTATATAATTGGGTACGTCAACAGAGTTAAACCAAACCTTACCTATCGACATGCTAACCCACAACCGTTTAGTCGACAGCGTCGTAACCATCATATTCGCTTGCCATCGATGGGATAAATCGCTACTCATAGTACGAAGTCTTACGAGAAACATGTTGAAATCGGTTTAAATAAGAGTGAGGTGGAAAGCAATAGTAGTCTTAATGTCTTAGCTTTGAGCATTGTTTCTGTGATCGAGTTTAGTAGTCTTAATGTCTTAGCTTTGAGCATTGTTTCTGTGATCGAGTTTTCCATGGTTGGCTGCAGGCGTACACGAAAAACAGTGAGATTGGAAGTGCGAAGCTTGGCGGTCCCACACAAGGGTCATGTGGGACCGCTTTGGATCTTCCACCTCTCTGGCCAGAGTGCTCGCATTGTCCTAGAAATTCAAGTTCCCGAACAATGTATTGAAATACAAGGACCGGTCCATGTGACCCTTGTCGCCCTTTATGCACCGCGAGGGTATAATCTGGCGAATCGAAATCAAGGCCATGAGGATGAACGAGACCAACTATACTCTTCCCCCTCCCAAACCAACATGACAGCTGTCCAGTCCAATATCGAAAATCCCGTAAAGTTCAAATATCTCAGGAGGAGCGTGTAATAGTCGAACAATCATTAGCGGTTAGCTGATGGATTTGATAAATGAATTAATAGGTCAATGTCATGAGAAAGTTGAAGAGTTCAAGAGTTGTGACATGGATGTCTTCATTTCAAACTTTGTGATGCAATATGGGGTTTTCATGTGCATATTTGGTGGTGGCCATCGATCTTAGGTTGGGATATCACCGTCGATTTGCTACCCGCCATTGCTATACATGCCGTTTGCTTGCTTATAAGCGGTTGTCTTAAATAATAATATATTATTTTAATATGAATTGCTAAGTCATGAAGTCAGTCCTGAATGTACCCTACCATTTCGGCAATGCAATAAGATACTTCACATTGAATGGTGATTTCTCCGCAGCAAGAGTGGTGGCTCTTTACCTCCATACTCCACACATCCAATTACACGATAGATAAAATAATATAAATTTATTTTATATACTAAGTTTACAAAACATTGCAAACCAAAGTTTCCATCATTGTTTGCTGCATGTATGATATTGATTAATTGTAGGAGGGGATGGTTATATTTCACCGCACCTTGATTTTATAGTGGAACGAGGAAGAAAGAAAGTAATGTGGTTGCAATATTTTTTTCGAAGGCGATGTGTAAGTATGTTTGTGCTCAATTTGGAGTTGACACATGTCCTTCTTAAAATAAAAATAAAATATTTTATAAATAAAAAAGAAATTTATGTCAAAAAAAAAAATTGCTATGCATGATGAACAATTTAACTAATGAAAAATTATACGTTTTTTGCACTCTATTTAAATATGCTTATACTTGAAGAAATTTGATCTCTCTCAGCTCATGTTAGATCCATGATTAAGATGGATCTATGCTGGTATAATCATCTCATCGGGATTCAGAACTATATTACACAAGGAAAACTTAAAATTCAAATTAACACTATTCTATAGAGAAAAGAAATCAGAATGCAAGAAGACGTAAGCATTGAAGACGTAAGTATACTTCCAATCAAGAGGTTTCTTTAAAAGTAGATGTTTGATAGCTGAGTATAGTTGCCTAGTGTGGAGGTATCTCACCACTTAGAAAGTTGTATGAAAAGTCGAGTTCAGATAGGTGTGTCCGACACAAAACTGAAGGAATTGCACCACTCAGATTGTTGTTTCGAACCCACAATTATTGAAGAGATGTGCAATTGCCCAAAGAATTTGGAATACCTCCAATCAAAGCATTTAAGTACAAGCCTAGATGTTCTAGCTTGATTAGATGACCAAATTCTGTCGGTATCATATCTGTCAAACTCTTCCCAGAAAAATCAATTGATAGAAGTTGTGCGTAGTTAGAAAATGTTGTTGGAATAGTCCCTGACAACTCATTAGAGCTAAGGTCAAGTTCGCTCAACACTCTAGCCTGCCCAATCTCTGGTAAAATTCTTCCTGTCAATAAATTTCCAGAAAGATCCAAGGTGCGCAATAAAGAGAGGCTCCCCAGAGATGGCGAAATAGTGCCTTGCAATCCTAATCGAATAAGGATTATGGCAACTACTCTTTCAATGTTTCTTTGACACCAAATTCCATGCAGGAGCATACATTTTTTGAGTTATCAGTCATCTAGTTGAAAAGCGATCAACCATATGATGTGATGGCCTCTCTGAAGGCCAAAAGAGCCTCCACGACCCTTTCACCACGATCGGCCATTGATGATAGGAACTGGTATTGAGCTTGCTCCAGCATATTATGCCTATTCAAATAATCAAAATCATCAGGATGAAGAGAACTTGACCCACCCATCTGGTCATACAGATATAAACCATTTTCCCTATCAATCTGGGAATATGAGCGTTGCTTCTTTGAGCAACTAACATTTTTTGTACCAGTGGTTGCTGCTATTGGGAATAACATTGCAAAGAGGTTTCTATTCAAGTTTTTTTAATGGTGGAAGATAGGAAAAAGTAAATGTGATTATATATATATATACACACACACACACACACACTAGATCTTTTATGTGCAGAGAGATTTGTACTTAATTATTTAATTTCTTTGGGCATTTAACAAATCAAATGAATATATAGATTTGTACTCAATTACTTATTTTGATTAGCTTGGAAACTTAATAGATCTAGGGTTGTTATGAATCTACGTTAATAATTTCATTAGTTAAACATAGGTGATTTTTAAGTATGCTATGGAGTTATCCAATGAGTTCATTTCTTTGATTTGTTTAACTTTGTGTGTAATCATATATTTGAGTATTTTTTTCCACTATTTACTTTCCATTGAAGCAAATTTATTTCCATGTATTGTTTATATTTGTTTGATATGATAGTTTCAAAACAAAACGAATTACCTATCTGCAGAGTATTTCTTGTGACCTCTTTTCCTTTTCCAATCAATCCTTCAAAGTAAACAATCAAATATTAATTGATGTACTATGTTTGAATGTTTTGTCGATCATAGCTTGTGTATTTATCCTGCAAGGCATGAACTTTTATGAGATTAAAGTTGATTGAATGTTTTGGTATTGATACTTTTTGGGTCTTTTTGTAATGCCCAATCTATGTCAGGAAACTGTTGACGAGCACCGATTGCGTCGAGCAGGTAGGAAAACATGAAGAATCTTACTTGTTGATCATTGGGCGGACTCTGGGCACTAGATACATGCACTTTCAACTGGACAGCCAACTTGCCGGACTAGTTGAAAGGTTTTCCTTCACTCGTCAGTTGATCCAACATAGAAACCCAACTCTACAAGAAGGTCTCTGTACTCTCTTGGTCATACAAGCGACATATGAAGATGACCAAGAATTGGTAAGCCTTCCTGAGTGTCTTCCTCTTGTATATCTGGTTGGGTGTCATCGCAAACTTTGTTGGCTCCCTTACCCAACACTTCAAGGTGTCTCTTGTATTTGTGCTGTTGTTGGGAGTGGAGAAAGGTGCATCCATCCTGCTAACCGACAATGGAAAATGGTACATCTGCTGATAATATTTCGTCCTTAAGGAAGCAAGCTCTACTCCATTGACATTGCTCAGTATCATCATCTCTGGATCAGTGTGTGAGACAATCCAGTGGATCACATCAGTGCACGAGAATACAGGATACCTGCATGTAACCTTGTACAATCTCGAAAAAAAATAAACTTTGAAATGGAAACTATAAACTCAAAAGAGGAACTCTAGCCAAGAAAACCCCAAAAAACATGAAAAACAGTGCTAAAAATTAAAAATGTTGATGCTAGAGTAACACATTTTTTTTTCTAGGGTAATTTTTCAACATGTTTTGAAAATGGCAGTGAAAGCCAATTTTTTGTGCAAAAAAACACCCTCAAAACTAGAATTATTGGTTGTGGAATAACACTTTTTTTTTCCTAGGGTAAATTTTCAAATATTTTGAAATAATGGCGTAAAAGATTTTATCATGACTCTGAAAAACATTAAAATTTCAAAAGAATAATGAAAACATAAAACAAAAATAAAAACAAAGGAAAAAAAAAGGTTAAAAAAAATAACAAAATGTAAATAAAAATATACATAAAAAAAAAGATAAAAATAAAAAAAAAATAAAAAAAAATCAAATCATATAAAAAAATCAATCATAAAAATGTAAAAAAAAAAAACAAAAAACAAATTAACCTAAAAAGAAATAATTAAAAAATCTTAAAAAAAAATAAAATAATATATATAAGATAATAATAATAAGAAAAACATATTTTCAAAAAAATTGTTTTAAAAAAAATCTCCTAACCATAAAAAAATTTTGGAAAACACAAACAAAACAAATAAAAAAAAAAAAAAAACCATAAAAATAAATAAGTAAAATAGAAAAATTAAAAACCAAAAAACATTAAAAAAAATATATAGTAAACCACAAAAAAAAAAGTATTAAAGTAAGATTACAAATATTTAAAATAAAAAACAATTTATATATAAATTAATAAAAAAAACCAAAAAAAAACAAAAAACAAAACAAAACAAAAAAACAAAAATAAAACAAAACAAAACAAAAAACAAAAAACAAAACAAAAAACAAAAAACAAAAAAAAACAAACAAACAAACAATTAAAATTTTAAAAAATATAACCTCGATTTAATTGTCATGCTAGACAACTTATTAAAACTATTAGGACCACTTTAGGATCTAGATCAGCTTTGAAGCGCACTCAACCTTGACCTAGTTGTTGCTGCTTCTACAGAGCCCTCCCTCGGCAGGCTCCTGCTGCTGAGGCCAACCAAAAAGAGAGTAGAGAAAGCTCTACGTGGTTAGTCTCTTCATCTAGTAAAAATATGAGTCCTCCTGCATGGACGCCAAAGGGGTCCCTCGACCTCCCCTCCCCCCTAATATCGTTGCCTTCAAATGACTGGTAACCTCCTGTGACAAGGGGAAAGCAACCCTGAACCAGCAAAAGTTTGTTAAGAAAGTCGAATCCATCCCCTCTATAGAACTGCCTGCGGAACACCCGTGACAAACTACGCTGAATCTAACAGAACGTAAGCTTATTGGTCAATTTACGGGCCTCTGGCCCTCTCCCAAAGCCATTGATGGATGGGTCCAGAGAAACTGGAGGCCCCTTGTCTCTGAAGGAATCCAAAGTCATCTGGTAGGCAGAGGATATTATGTGTTGGTCTTTGAATCAGTAGAAGATAGAGATCTTATCTTTTGAAACGGTCCATATTTCATGGGCCCCCAAGGGCTTTATCTGAATAAATGGACGCCGGACTTTGATCATTCCTAGGATACTCCTTCAACCGTTCCTGTCTGGGTAAGGTTACCCCACCTACCACTTCATTGTCGGAAGTCGGAATCCATTGAAACAATTGGGAACAAACTAGGAAAATACATTGATAGGGCTAAAAGGAGAGAACAATACTCGTGTGCCAGAATATGTGTTGAAGTTGATATGGAGATAGGGTTGCCTGAGGATATTAAGCTTACCATAGTTGGCTGGTCTCACATTCAAGGACTTGATTATGAACAGCTTCCCTTCAAGTGCCGACACTGTCATGACTATGGTCACTTCGCTCGAAACTGCAAGAAGAAAGTTGAGGAAGAAACAGAAAAAGATAAGGGCGATCAATGGACACAAGCCCGAAAACTAGGCACATCGAAACAAACCAACAGAGCGAAAAGGAAAGGAGGGAATCTATAGAACGGAGGACCCTCCATTGGGAAGAGCCTACCCGAAGATCAGGACATAGCAAATGCCACCATCTCTTCAAATCCTTTTGCTGCACTAATCCCTCTAGATGACCAACTAGAACTTGAAGAGGGAGAGGTGCAACAGAATATGGAACAGATAGCAGACGTAGAAATAAACTCAAGACCTCAGGAACAAATGGGAGAAGCCACTACAGAAGTCCCTTGTGTAGATGCAACCCAGTAGGAAAATTAGGATCCTCCAACAGGCGCCATTTCTCCACCCTCATATGCAGAGATGACTAAAAAGAAAAAGCTGATAGACAGTCCTGGTTCTTCCGAAGATGATTCTTTCGAGCGACCCAATAAAAAGGCAGGAAGGAAGACTCACAAGGAAATCAAAGAAGAAGAGGCAGAACAACTAAAGATGTAGGGCAGTCAATCCACAATTGAAATGTCACTAGGTAGAAACACAAGGACCCAACCCACAAAGGGAGGGTCCACTCCTTCCTTCCCCAGTAAATAATGCAGATTGTCTCTTGGAATTGCAGGGGCTTGGGGAACCCTATGAAAGCTGAAGCAGTAAAAGATTTATTAAGAATGGAACCCTTAGATATCCTCCTTCTTCAAGAGACAAAGATAGAAGAAGATGCTCTTCTATCATTAAGTCGAACCAAGTGGAAAAAGAACTCAGGAAAAGTGATCAACGCACGAGATACTTTAAGGGGCCTTGCAACCTTATGGTCGAAGGATATGTTTCAGCTGAAGAGCTCCTTTGCAACCCAACACTGGATATACACAGATCTTCTACACCTCCCAAGTAAGACTTCTTTAGCTCTCTTCAATCTATATGTTCCTGTTAATTTTCTGGAAAAGAAGGACTATTGGCATACTCTCTCAGATTTCCTAGAAATCTACTCCCCCCCAAACATCATTCTGGCAAGGGACCTTAACATCACACTAGAACCAAATAAGAAAAAAGGTGGAGTATGGGGTAAATATCCCTTCCATGTCTCGGTGGGGTCTCTGATTCTCGCCTGGGACCTCCTTGACCTCAAACCCAAGAAAGGTGGTTATACCTAGACCAACAATAGAGTTGGTAATGCCAACATTGTTGCTCATCTAGACCAATTTCTAGTTCAAAGTACTTTGATGGAGGGGAAGAATTTAATCTCTTCAAAAATCCTACCCAAAATAACATCTGACCACAATCCCATCTCGCTGCTGATAGAAAAAGAGGAGGACTTGGGACCTATTCCCTTTAGATTCAACCCTCTATGGGTCTTGAGAGAGGGCTTTATGGACACAATGACTCTAGCTTGGTCGCAACCAGTTGAAGGATCCCCCTATTTTGTGTGGGAGCAAAAGCTCAAGTACACTAAGTTTGCTCTAAAATCCTGGGCAAAAACAAAAACCCTCTATCCACTCCAACGAGCACTAGACAAAAGGCTGTACAAACTCTAGCTAATATTCAGTTAGGCATGGAAGGAACTAAACTCACCAAAGCTCAGTTGCTCCTCAAATAGAATGCCCAGTTCAACTCTTTCCTTTCCTTTCGAAAGGAAGAGGAATACTGGCGCCTTAAGTCTCGCAACCTCTGGCTACAAGCTGGAGATAGAAACACAACTTTCTGTCACAAATAATGCAGAGCTCGTCTCTCGTGGAATCACATTTTATAAATATCCACCAGTGAGGGGGAAGTTATCAAAGGACAACCGCTCATAAAACAGGCTGCCACATCCCATTTTCAGCATCTGTTCTAGGAGGATGGTTCTTCCGATGAAGACCTGCCTACTGACTTTTTGTCAAATATCCCCTCACTTGTCATAGTAGATTTAAATGATGGGTTATTGAAGCCTTTTACAGAAAAAGAGATAGTGGAAGTCATTTGGTCAATGGAGCCAGATAAAGCCCCTAGGTTGGATGGCTTCACCATTCATTTTTACAAAGCTTGCTGGAATGTAATAAAACTCGATCTCCTCAGAATGGTAAAAGCCTTTCAAAATAAAGACAAAGTGGGAGGGTGCACCAACTCCACCTTCCTTGTCCTAATCCCGAAAGAAGTTAACCCTGAGACTCTTGACAGATTCCGGCCTATCTCTCTCTGCAATGCCTCCTACAAGATCCTTGCCAAACTCTTACCCAATAGAATCAAGCCTATGTTAGGGAACCTAATCTCCCCTCTATAGGGTGGGTTTGTCAAAGGAAGACACCTGATAGACAATGTGATCCAAGTGCAAGAAGCCCTCCACTCTAGCCACACTTGGAAGGAAAAAGGCATGCTCATCAAGCTGGATATGTCAAATTATTTTAACCAGGCTAAAATTTCATTCCTTTATAAAATCCTTCTCTCCTTCGGTTTTAGTGCTGAGTTTGTCAATTTGATAAAACCCTGCACTCACAAACCTTGGATAGTGCCCCTGGTCAATGGAAAACCTGTTGAATTTTTTCAAGCTTCAAGAGGGCTCCGCCAAGGGTGCCCATTGTCACCTTTTCTTTATATCTTGTTGGTAGAATCCCTAAGCAGAAAGCTAACAACGGAAATGAAATCAGGCTCTATCCCAAGCATCAAGGCAGCAAGAGGAGTTGACCCAATAAATCATGCCCTTTTTGTGGATGATTCTCTCCTTTTGGGAGGCACCTCAATTAAGATAACAAAAGCTTTCAAAGAAATTCTTCATCACTTCTACTCAATCTCAAGAGCCTTGATCAACAAAAGAAAAAGCCTTGTCTACGGCTAGAATGTAGATCATCCAACTATCCTTGAATTGCCTGCACATTGGGTTTCCCTGGGTATGACAAATGGGAAAAGATCAAATACCTAGGCCTTCCCTTAACCCTCGGACAAGGCCATCCCTCCCTCTGGACGGAAGTAATAAGCAAGATAAAAGAAAAAATAGCATATTGGAAAGGCCAGTGACTTACAAAGGCTGGGAAGATGGTTTTGATAAAGGCAATCCTCTCCGCCCTCCCCATATTCCAGTCTTCCCTCCTGCTAGCACCCAAGACTATCACGGAACAGATCTCCAAGCTCCTCCGGTTGTTTCTTTGGAAAGAAGGAAAGGGAAATCAAAGCAAGTTACATCTGGTAAGTTGGGATATCCTAAAAAGACCACTCCAGCAAGGCGGGTTACACATACGAGATCCAGGCCTGGAAAATCTGGCTCTTGGTGGAAAAATCATATGGCAACTGTATGCAGATAAAAATCATCCTATCAGTAAGATCCTCTGGAAGAAATACCTAAAGGGAAGCTCACTGAGAAACCTCACAATAGCATCTACTCCAACAGGAACAACAATATGGAATTTAGTCAAAAGAAGCATCGACCATGTACAACAGCGTTTATACAGAATTCTAGGCAAGGGACAAAGAACATTACTATGGGAGGATACTATACAAGGGAATGCCCCTTTGGCCACCCTAAACTCCTGCAACAATATAAATATCTGGCTTGTGAACAAAGGTCTCCTTCGGCTAGCAGATATTTGTTCTTGGGACAGCAAAGGGAACTGGGCAGGATGGACTTTTCCAGGGGTTCCCAACCACCTGGAATCCCAAAAAAACTTGTTATGTGCAATACTCTCTGGTCTCACCCCTGCCCATCGCTCAGCCAAAGACAAATGGGGGTGGGGAAGAACCAGAATATATACAGCAGCTCAAGGATTCTCCTCTTTACAAGCTATACATGCCCCTTTGTTAACACCGAAGCTATGGAAATCCGTTTGGTCCCCCTTTAGTCTACCAAAGGTGAATTTTTCACTTGGTTACTCATGCACAAAAAGGCTCTAACAGGAGAAAATCTGACCAAAAGAGGATTCCACGGCCCCTTTAGATGTAGCTTATGCAATTCTGCTATTGAAAGCTCTAACCACTTAATGTTTGACTGCAATTACACACAAGCAGTCTGGAAGATGGTCCTCCACGGACTTAGTGTTCCCCCCCCCCCCCCCCAAGATATCAGTCGTCGCCCTCTTCACCTCCTGGGCAGATCAAAACCCAGAGAAAAAAACTAAAAACGCAGTCTGGAAAAACATTTGGCAAGCTATTCGAAAATGCCTTTGGTGGAAAGTATGGTTGGCTAGAAATGATTGCGTTTTCAACAACAGGCTCCCAAACTCAGTGGAAGTGGCTGCCAAAGTTAAAGCCATCCTGTTAGAAATAGTAGATAAAATAGTCTTTGCCTCCCCTCTACCACGAGAAGCTTCTGACTGGATAGGATTTTGCGCGTCAGGTGAAAGGAAAGATACATTCAACAAATCGATGAATGCTCCAACCTGGCGATTGCATCTCACTGATGGTGACTTTCTCAAGTGGTGGCAGGGGACCTCAAAAGCCACTATCTTCTTCGATGGAGCATCCAAGGGGAACCCAAGAACTGCAGGCGCAGGAGGATTGATACTCTCCCCGGATAGATTGAATAAAACTAGCTTCAGTTGGGGTCTAGGCATAAGTTTGAACAATCAAGCAGAGAGTTACAGTCTCTTAAAAGCATGCCAGATTGCGAAGGAGCTAGGATATAAAACAATTCAAATATTCAGAGACTCAGAGCTTCTGATTAATCTCTTAAACTCCAAAGATTGCTTTCATAACCTTGCTTTAAACAAAACCTTGATGCGAATTTGAAACTTATTAAAAGAATTTGACACAGTCGACTCATACCACATTCTGCGGGAATTAAATAAGCAAGCAAATTTGTTGGCAAACAAAGGTTGTCTGTTGTCCCAAAGAAATCTCAGCCTTAATGGAGGACCCTGCTCGGCTCATCCCTTGCCTTAACCATCCTATAGCTGACAAATCTACGCTCACTCGCCCCAATATTCAGAGTGAGAGTTGTTTTAGGAATTCAACAAGTCACACTCAGGAATGCCAAGCAAAAAGCAGAACGAACAACAAGCATAAGGAATAGCAATGGAAGGAACAACTAGCACAAGGAACAACAAGCAGAGAGAATAGCAGCAGAAGGAACAGCAGGGAAAGGAACAACAAGTAGAAGGAACAACACACAGAAGGAATAGCAACATAAGGAACAGCTGCAAAAAGAATAGCAACAGAAGGAACAACATCCGAAGCAACAACAAGCATAAGGAACAACTGCAGAAGGAACAACAACAAAGGGAACAACACTCGAAGGAACAACATCTGAAGGAACAACAAACAAAAGGAACAACAGCAGAAGGAACAGCATCCGAAGGAACAACAGGTGAAGGAACAACAAGCTGAAGGTACATCAAGCAGACGGAGCAACAAGCAGAAGGAACAATAAGTAGAAGGAATAACAAACAGAATGACCAATGTTATGTAAATTTGCTTTTCTAGAGGGACAACACGTAAGACAGTATTCAAGAATAACTAAAGATCTCAATGAATTTTTTAATATAAGCAATGAAAAAAGGACTACGTTCCTAGATCACTCTCATTGCTCAATTTTTTTAAGTTACAGTCGATTGTAATAGGAGCTTGCTCCACCTTTGGAAATATATCCATTACCCATTCTTGTTATAAAAAAATAAAAATTAAAAAAAATTAAAAATATATATTTTTTATTTAAAAAATAAAATTGTAGGATGGGGGCGCTGCCTCCTAGGATTGTGTAGAGCACATGATCTGGGAGCCAGTGTGGATAGCCTCTCCACAATTCCTAGAGGCAAGGCATATCCTTGACTGTTAGGAATGCACAGAGCATGTTGGGAGAGACAAGATCTAAGCCAAGACAGCCCGTATCTGCCCAATGACAACCTAAAAATGTGAAGGACTAAATGTGTGTTCAAATATGGTGCAGATCTGAGTGAATATACATGCATGCAATTCAAGCAAGTGCAGAAATCAGTCAAACGGCAGAACCATGAAGCTCATGAAGAGAGTCGTTGCAACAACGACTGTTAGTGCAGAAACAGTGTTATGCATGGGACACTAAGGAAAGGAAATGCAAAACTCAAAACAACACTTCTACAAGCTAAAACACATTGACACGCCAACGATCGTTCACTAAAATAAGGGAAAAAGCACTCGTGCAAGCCATAAAATAAAAAATGACAAAAAAAAGGCAAAAGGCATGAAAAGCAAAACTTACTCGGAAAAGTTGTGCCAACTCTGTCGAAAGTCCCTAGATGCCTCGGGAATGCTAGAGCTCCATGATCAATTGTGAAGAATGAGCTCTAAGGCATTGTTTAAATAGATTTGGAGAAATTAAGGTTTATGACGTACATGCCACAAATCTAAGAAAAAGTGACACTTGGCAGGGATTTTCTAAAATCGATTTTGCATGTAACTCCAGCTGCTAAAAATAGATCCCTAAAATCTAGGGATGCTTTTTCACTTTTTTCTTTTTACTTTTTTACGAAAAGTTGTCCGGCATGCAAGGAAGGATTATGCAGTTTTGGAGGGAACCGGGCAACCTACCAGCGCATGCAATGGACAGTCATTGGGGGAAAACTTTTGCATTGTTTCTGGGCTAAGTGGCCCTAGTTAGCTGGCCAACTCTGTGTAATTTTCCATAGCAATGCTGCTAACCAATTTTGATCTACACAATTTTGGAGAGTAATGCCGGCTGGTTTGCTCTACGCATTGCTGGAGAGCAATTTCGGTTGGCCTGCTCTGCGCAATTTTGAGTGCAGGGTAGCTATTGGGCTTCTCTGCATAATTACTGAGGGGAAGACAGACTACCCTCCAGGATTGCATAGTTTTTCCCGAGAGCCCATTGACCAGATGTGAACCAAGTGTTGGGTCAGCTTGTGGTTGATCGACGGGACAAGTGAATGAACACAAGTTGTTAAGCGTAAGATGGAATCAAATAAACACAAGTACCCGATCAATGTGGGATAGTTGCTATGATTTCGAGGAGTAAGGCTCTAAAACGAAGTGAAGTCAAAATTCTGTAGGGTGGTTGTAGCCGCTACAATAAAAGGTTAAATCCCTACCATCCACCTAAAAATTATTGATAATTAAATTAAAATTGTAAAATTTATTTTAAAATAAACATACCTATTAGCATAATTGTTTTAAGTTTTAGCTTTAAATTATATGTAATTATTACATTAAATTAAAACATATCAAATAAACATATATAATACATTTGCTACTAATTTCATTTATTAAAATTCAAAAAGATTTTCAATGTAAAATTCCATTTTATTGTTAGAAAAAAAAATATTATTTCAAAACTAATAAAAAAATTACCATCTTCAACAAGGTTTTCCTCTATATTTATGAATAATCCATATTACAAAGACTTTTATGGAACTAATCTTGAAAATGGTTTTTAAGTTGCATTCATAACCAATCAAGTCATTAGTTTTAAATTTGCATTGATATCCTACCAAGTCATAAATTTTATTCATAAGCTTGGTTTTTATAAAGGATAATTTACATGATTTTCAGGGTAACTTTTCATTTTATCATGCAAAAAATACTAAGAATTTTATCACCTTAAATATACATTTTTCATTATATTTTGAGATAGTCAAAGTTATTCAAGATTTTTACTATATTTTTCATTATATTTTGAAATCATTCCGGATTTTCATAATTTTTCATTATATTTTGAGAGGTTCTAAATCATTCAAAATTTTGTCTTTTTATCTTAAATGTCAAAAGAAACATTTGAATATTAAATATTAAATACTTTATATTTAAACACGAAAATAAATATTTTATATATCCTAAAAATAAATAACTTGAAATTAAATAACCTATAAAATAAATTAACTTGAAATTTAATAACGTACATCCAACCCTACAAAATAACTTTAAATCCTACCATATATATACAAAATATAAAATTGTATATAGTTATTTAACTCCAACCATTTACACCTAAATATACAAAACATTCAATACACTTCTTTTATACATATATATAAAGTACTCTCATGAAAATGCAGTGTGCAGACAAATACCGATAGCAACTACCATGTCGACTGTGCCTGTCATTTACTGTGAAAACATTCACGTAAACACATTTTAGTAAGTACTATACCAAACATACAGTAAATTTAAAGGTATGAATCCCTACATTTTGGTACGTGATATGAGCGAAAGTGGAAGGTAGGCAGACGCTTTAAAGGAAATACAGACTCAACCCACCAAAAACACTTTCTGTCTTTCTGAAATAGCAACAGACTTTTCAGAGCGTTGTTGGAAGATTATCCATGTGTTAGTACGTTATGGGCATGGCAAATTTTTTGCATAGCTTTGTTTAATTAGTATATGTTTTGTAAAATATAATAATTATTTTGTTTAATGAGGTTGAGGAATTGTCAGCATTAAAAGCAGTTGAAATCTAGGGAAAAATTTTCAATTTTTTTTGTAGAGACAGTGTTTGAATCGTGGAAATAAATTCAACGCCATCAAAAACGTCTAAGACATTTAAAATTTTAAAGTTTAACAACTATAATTTAAATTTACAAAAATCCTTGTCGAATTTTCTCTATATATAACCAAAATTTCCATAACTTTTCAAACCATTTTTCATACTAGTTAAACTTCGGCATACTAGTTAAACTTCGGCTGTCGCACCAGGGCCACATAGTTTCCCTAACTGTACGAAATTATTAATGTCAAGTCTCTATTTTTGTGTGGACGAGCGCCATGTCCGCTACCATCTCACTAGCGGAGCCTGCCGTGGCTTCAATCTTCCCTGACCCGAGGCACTCCGGATTTCTGTTCCCTGCTGTTGCCTGCATGTGATGCTTGTGTTCGCACGAAACACGATGGATTGACTTGAAATCGCCTGCATGTGATGCTTGTGTTCGCACGAAACACGATGGATTGACTTGAAATCGATGGGAACAATGCTAGGAAAAATAATCTCCGCCTAATCGGCATTTTAGAAGACAGGTCCACAAAGATGTCAGAGGACGAGTTTCCCGTATATCATATCATTGTCTGTTACCTGGCGATTTGCTCTTGAAATACATTTAATTTTTTTCCAGATAAATAATCGAAATGGCCATTAGAGCGAAATGGCCATTAAAGCTGCTTCAGATTTGAAATTTTACCTGTGTTGAATATGAAGTTACTTCAATATAGTTGTCAGCCCTGTGACTTAATGGTTTTGGAAAGTTGGTTGTTTTTATAAGATATTATTTCTAAATTTTAGTAAGTTTTAGGTTTATCAATATAATTTATGGAGTTGCTTTCACTGTGATGTCTTAGATTTTTTCCTGTAGAATTCGCTGGAAAAAATTGAGGTGAAATCTTTATTTGTGTTATTTAAATTGATTTTTTTACTGTGGAATCACAGTTAAAAACTTCTAGGGCACTTTGATTGTGCAAGAGTTACCCATCAAGCTTGTGATTTCAATAAATACCTGTGGGATTTTAGAGAAATAAGACCCCAAAAACACACCAAAAACACTTCCAAAATGTCTCACTAAAGACAACTCTTTAATGTATAATATTTAACTTTAAAAAATAAATATTTGTTTTTGAATATTATTAAAAACTATTGTTCAAATATTTGATTGAACTATAATTTGAAGGTCTTATTGTAGCCTTTGCACAATATAATGTTATGTGAATAATTACATATTGTATGCCATAATTTACAGGTAGCAATGCCTAGAAAAAGCTTGGCTCCCAAAAGCTTATTCCATGAGTTATGAGGTTCTTTTTATAACAAAGGGTGGGGTGACCCTTGACATTCCTTTTTGTGACTCTTGGATTACCCTCATGACTCTTCAACTTCATTACATAACTCTTTACATTACATATGATTGTTTTCATTCCACTAATGACACTCGGAATTTCACTTTACATCATATTTACAAAAATGATACATTTTCCACATATACCCATGTGGAACAAAAATGGCTTGATCTAGCCAGACAAGACAACACTGAGAGTTAGACGGTTGTGGAAAGACCAGCTCATCAACCTCCTCTCCGTGATCCTCGATGACGAACTAATGCCATGCCTGGTAGTTCACAATAGTGTCCGCGTACTCTTTGATGATGTCTTTCTCAAAATGAACTCTTACCTCCATTGCTTTTGGGTATACTGATTTAGAACCTTTATCCAACTCAACCTGTAACATGCGTAGCTTAGTCCTGAGCACGACCGGGCCAAAAATATACATCTGCATGTTCTCTGTGTTGACTGGCAAATCTACACTAGTGGCCATGAGCGTCAACTGATCAAAGTACATGTTGAGCTCCAGTCAGACTTGGTTCTTCTCTTTGGCCTCAATGAGCATACCAATCGACAGGGTGCCATATTTTCTCACCATAACATCCAAACTCCTGAACAACCATGCATATGAGGCCTCAACATTAGTGATGAGCAGTGGGAGTTCCTCATAGTTACAAATAAGACTCTCAATGCGTGCTTTGTCCAACTCTACCTGCGGCTTCATCATCTTGTGCAAGTGAAGCGGGGCTCCCTTATACCTCATTGTCCAATGTGTCTATACAAGATCAATAGCAGTATGTATATCTGTGAGTATTCACATTATCTTGGCGCAGTGTTGTTGATGACCATGTAAATGGACAACTGCCTTGTGCACAGTGACGAACATGTCATACAGTTTGTGCATGACTATCTCAAGAGTCAATACTTCAGCAAGTATCACTTTCTTCATCTCTATTATGGTGAATCATGTTGATTGTTCCTCTTTCTGCTTGGCTGCTTGTGATTCCTTAGCCATGCGCTCGTTTTCTGCTATTAAGAACTTCACATTCAAGCTCGTGGCTTTGGCATAAGTGTTGGGTTGTGTTATATTCTTTTCACATAGTTAACAGGGGGTTTGAGGGGTACCCGTAACCCCACTTTATGGGGTCCGGGGCAGCGCCCCAGAAAATTTTGATTTTGGACCCTATGTTAGGTTGGGCGGACCCACCTATGGTTTTGTGCAAGATTTTCGCACATGTTTTTTGGATGCGATGGTTTTCGGTCCATGGTATTGGATGCGATGGTTTTTAGGTCCATGGTATTGGATGCTTCGGCATGTATAAATATGTATTGTAACATTGAAAGGAACATAATGAAAAATCAAGCTGGTAGTCCCGGTTTTGGGATCAAGTGGGAAATCTCTATGTATATGTGTTTTATGTGTTATGCTCTCGCATTTATATTTTTCATGTGATTTAGAATTCGTACGCAGGTAATTTCTGTACGGGGTTAAAACCTACATTCAACACTCTATCTAGGAAGATAACCCAAAAACACATACAGTGCCTTGGTACTTGCAGACATTAGTGGCAGGTTACCTTGTGTATGATCAGGGGTTCTCATTATTGGCTCCAGGTTAAATGATTCTATGGGTGCTCGACGACAAAGAAATCTTTCACACTTGCTAGTTTGTACTGTACATCTTGGAGACCATCACCATTATCGGTGGCATTCCTCGCATCTGTTAATGGTATCCATTATTGACTAGTAATCAAATGATTTTGTGCATGTTCGACATCAACACATATTTTTCACATGTATCGTTCTATGATGTTTGGTGAAGCAAAAATCAAGACCTTGGGTAGAGGCTTGCATCATTTAGCCTTGTTTCCTCTCCCAAGCTTCAAATATTGTTTTTTGGAGATAGTTGTTTCAAGATATTCTATTATGATGCTGGATTCACGTTGTGCTTATCAGTGACCAGCCTTGTTATATCTCTTTGGAGAAAATTACTCTGACATATCTATTGAGCATGGGAATGCCCGACCCAAGACATGATTTTAGCAGTTTTATATATATGTGTTGTATCAGGTTTTCCTTGCCACCCGAAGCTTCTCTCTCTCTACAAAATTTTGAATAGGAAAAATTATAGTTTTAGTAAAGTATTTCGGCCATCGTCTCTGCCTCTGGTCTCATACTTTAGGGGGCATCTGTTATACAACAAAATGACCTCCTCATCAACTCAGAGGTGAAAGACATGATGACCTCAATAATCAAAGTTGTTCATCTCAAAACCTAAAAATCCCCCATCTCGTATTTGGAGGTACTACTTATGCAGTTCTAAATGACCCTCGGTCTTCCATGACCTTTCATTTCCCCTCCTTTCATTACACAGATCAACATATATAGTTGAGAACGGTTGGTGAAACTGCTGATAAGCTGAGTTCACCTTTGGTGGAGCATTCTACTTCCTGGAGGAATGAATGGATGCCTTTAGGAATAGAGAAGGACTACGTATCATTTCTTTGCACTTGTGTGGAATGGCAATCATTCTCTGTCACTTCCTGAAGGAAATCGAAGATGCTATACTCCTCATCCCACATCTGGCTTGCTTTGTGATGTATCTGGCAGTGATGACATCTTGATGGATCGGTGCAGTCATGAATGCTTCCACTGAACTGAAGGAGTGCCTCCATCATGCGCTGAGACGATCTGTCTTCCCTTTCACAGAGTGTGTTTTGCAATATTGACACTGGTGGAGCAGAGGTGTCATATTAACATAACTCACATTTATCTGTTACCGGGTGTGCTCGGATTTGCCTGCAAAAATAATTTATATCAACAATGACTGTGTCAAATATGGTAAACATGCCTACAAAAATGAATCTTGCATTTATATCATATAATGCGAAAGAAATCCCCCTTCTTTTAAATTTATGCATTGATTAAGTCCTATGAATGTAAATCTGATTTACATGGAAAATCCTCGCAAAACACATAGTGGAAAGTAAGACCCGAATTTGAAATGCTATAGGCAGGAACCTATACCCTATCTATTATTTGGGAATAGTGTCCACTCGGATGCTGCTATTCCCACTAAGATGGGTGGCTATATTAGAAACAAACAATCAAAGTCTACTATTGTTTCCTTTTATGAAAATAGATGAGAGGAGAACCAAGAAGACCAACTTGAGTCTTGCGCTTGATTTCCTCTCCTTCTTGATAGAGCTTTGCCGCTTCTTCTTTGTCTGCCTAGATTCAAAATAACCTGTGGAATCACAACAACATACGACTATCCAAGAAACAAGGATCTAAATTCATAAATAATACATGATCATATGTGTATTAACCATATACATGCATATATAAACAAGTACACAAGAATATGGAAGGAAACAAGAATAGCTTTATTAAGATGAAAAGTAGCAAGAGGATTACAACCATGTGCTCTGACCCAACATCATCCTCTAGCTAGGAATCCCTTCTTCACCTCAACCAAAGCTTAGATCACCCAACTCTATGAATGTACACTAGAAAACCAACAACACTTCTCTATAAGATACAAAATTCCAGCCTTTGGATCTCTATGATGAGGGATACATATATAGATGATTACAGAGAGGTGAGTCATCTTCTGGGATCTTGATTAGTGTCTTCTCTCTAATAGTTCCTGCTTCCACTTGGAGAATGATGATCTCTTAC
>APFE030166589.1:8555-22675 GCA_000404065.3 Pinus taeda | reverse complement strand
TGCTGGCCTAAAGTGGTTCCCATAGGCTAAGGCAGGGAAACATTTAATAAAGGGGACTTAAATTGCCTAAGGAAAATGTTATAAAGTCTAAAAATGAGAAAGGGTGATATTTCCTAGGCAAGTGAGAAGTCACTTTAACTTCATAAAGTGAAATGTCATAAAGTTACTTTATAGAAGTGAATTTAATAAAAAGGGAAGGTGAATAGGTAACCCTAAACTCATAAAAGAAGGAAAATGAGGAGACTCTTCTCATTCATGCATTTTGTGAGTTGGAGAAAGAGCTATTGGAGAGAATTTGAAGGAGAAACTTAGGGTTTTTGGAACCCTAGCCACCATAACGGACTTTGGTGTTGAAACTAGATGTCCTAGTTTGGATTTAAGAGTTAAATCACTTAGATTTCACCCCTGACCTTTAATGGAGGACAAGTTCTACACGAAATACTGAGGTATTCAAGCTTTATTTGTTGATTTTACATACTTATACAATGTTTTCTATTTCTATATGATAGGCTGAAGATTTTCATGGAAGAATGGAGGACTAGGTACAAATTTTAGCCAATAGAAGGAGTTTGAGTACAAGACAGTTAATACTCCAACTTTGTGGGGCCCACGAGTTGTTGAAAGGGGCTGTATACTTCTTGGTGGGGCCAGTCCAAATATTTCCACAAAGAAATAAAAGTGTAGAGCTTCACGTGACTACGTTTAGAGGCACAAAGGCAACATAATTCCCATTGTAATTTATTGGCTGGGTCGAGCCCTTCTTGAAGGCAAAAAGAGAGTCAAGTTAATTCTTTTATGATAGTTGAGCACATTTCCCAATTACTAGGCCGAGTTTCTGCTAACAAGAACCGAGTTATGGTCTAAAGCGAGTCGTATTCACCTATATCAACTCAGGCCGTGGGCTATTCTCAACTGTTGGGTGTATATTTCCTCCACATAAGGCCACATTTTGTCTGTAACAAACTTGTGTGACGTGGACGTGGGCCAATGAAGAAGCAAACAAAAATTTGTTGGAGGAGTTGGTGTCAGAATGAGCAAGAACAACCCCTACGTGGTGGTCTGAAGTCTCATACATTTCCTTTGCTGATATACAAGAGTTCTAGGTCATTTAAAGACCGTACTAGCGAACAATCATCACAATACAGTAGTAGCAACCACCTGGAACATGCTGCTGAAGACACAATCTGACTTGGCCAATGCACTAGATGGTGACTCATTGAAATTGAGTGCAAGGTTCCTCTATTTCATTACAACCCTATCGTTTTCTTTTTATAAATATATGACTGCCTAAATGTTGTACGTTGCTAAGTTGAATCGAAAACAAACTGTTTGTGGGCCCATACTGTTTATTTATAAATTGTGACAACATTGATCATATTTTTGGGTGCATTTCCTAATGAATTTAATATATACTGCAATGTTTTTACATTGAAAGAAACCCATGGTTTTTGTATGTAATATCATTTAATGAAAATACTCCTCTACAACGTGTCTAGACTTTGATTTCTCATATCTTGAGAAGGAGGTTTATAATAGTTGACAAAGATAGTAGTATTTTTGGAGTCATTTCTAAATTAGAATATTACATTGAAGCCCTAGTTGGAATAGAATGCTAAGGGCAAAACTCCCCTTGGGACTCTATAGTGGAATCAAAGTTTTGCATCTTGCCAGCTTGTGAGTGTATGAGCCTTCTATGCTTCCAAAAGATACAAGTAACATTACTGTAAAAAAGAAAAGGATTATCCACAGTATAGCCATGGAGGATAGGGAAGGATGAGGAGGACCAGATACTAATTATCTCTTTTATGTGCTAATCCATGGGCCAACATAAATAACCAATTTTCTATTGCAAGGGCAACAACAAATAGTCCACAGATAGCAGCAAATGATGCAAGTCATCCAAAACATAAACAATCTAGGTAACAATATTGCTAATGGTTTGAATGTTGGTAACAAGACTAGAGTTGAAGGGAGCAACAACCATAATCTTGGCCCCTTCAATACTTTTCACAGTCTAACGCTAGGGAAAACAATGGAAGTAATCATAGACCGTTACTTCCCTGATTTTTAAACAGTGAACCAGCGACAACCCAAGGAGCAACATAAGCAAAATGAACTCTTTAATGAATACTTCAGGAGTATGCAATAGTGGAAGAAAATACATGAGCAACCATATCTTTCCAAGAATACAACAACACCAAATACAAGAATAAACATAGGGGGCAACATAATCAGGATCTGATGTGCAATGTAGGAAAGCTACCCATTCCCTCTTTTGATGGATCATTTAAATGCTCAGCAAGGGCTTGGGTACAAAAGTTGGACACCTATTTTCGACTTAATACCATGCAGGAAGCAGTTGTGATCCAGTTTGCCACATTACATTTGGAAGGGGAGGCACATGAATATTAGTAGCATGGACTGGTCACATTGGGGCACTCCAACATAACCTCATATGTGGAATTCACTCAAAGATTGTTAGAGTGTTTTGACCGAAAGGATCTTGATATACACTTTAGATAGCTAGCACAACTCAAGCAAACTAGGTAGCCAGAGTCCTACATCTCAGATTTCTAGCAGCTAATAGTCATGATGACAGATATTTCTGAACAGAGCTTAGTCATGCTCTTTGTAGAAGGTCTAGCTGAACTATTGCATGGGTGGGTCAAGGCTTTCAAACTTGGCACATTGTTGGAGGCCATCACAAAGACTCGAGAAATGGGAGCTGCAACACCAAAAGTGAAGACTCCAAACATACCACAAATTCCTTTGAAGGACAGGGACAAGAAGACATCTTAGAAAGAAGAAACCAAGAAGAATTGGTTGGATAAAGAAACTCAAAAGGAGATTAGAAGAAAGAAGCTCTGTTTCACTTGCAAAGAGCCATGGGAACTTGGTCATCGATGTTTGGGAAAGGGAAAGATTCACTACATTGAAGTAGTGTTAGATACCGACAATGAAAATGATAGAACATTGGCATCAAGGGCCTAGCTTTTCCAAAGAAGTACCATCCTTGTAAGAGGCGAAGGAAAATAAGAAGCATTGTTTGAGAATTGAAGGAGTTACTATTGCCACCCTTTATGTAGTTACTAAATATCACACCTTCAGAATCAAGGCGTGACAATGAATGTGGTTCTAGGAGTACAATAGTTGTACTTGATAAGAAGGTTTGTCATGAACTACCAAGTGATGGAAATGGAGTTCCGAGACTCAAATGGCAACAAGGTAGCATTAAGAGTTATGACAAATGGTGGTGCCCGAGTTGTAATAGGCAAGCAAATGGAGGTCATGCCTAAGTAGCACAGAGTAATTTGCATGGCAACTGTCAGGAGTAAAAACCCCAGATTGTTGAGTAGTAGCTTACAAGCTTATGAGTAAGATTGCAAAAAGGATATTGAACTTGACATATGCACTCTCATGAAAGATTAGAGAGCCCACCTCTAAGTAGAGTACTCCAAAAATAAATTTCCCTGCGAATTGATGGATGGTCTCATCCGTGATGATAGGTACAAGGTAGAAGATGGGATCATTTTCTTCAAACACTAGATATATTTTGTCCTTGAATCTACACTCAAGAAGGCTCCTTAGGACCACACCTAACAAACCAACTAAAGTCATATTGGAGTCTTACCCTTAAGACAAGGATTGCACAAATATGGAATATACATTTTGGCAAAAGCAGATCCAAGACTAACGACAAGGACCAAAAAGAAAATTTGATTGCAACAGTAGATCCTCTTGAAGTTCATGGTAGTCTTATAAAAGATGGGAGCCCAAGACATATTCGCTGTAAGAAGCACTGTAAAAAGCATGGAAAGAGGTATGTGGCAACATAAATGGTAAGCAATATTTTCATAAACGTGAAGTTTTATTTGCACAAATTACTTATCTTGTGTAAAAGCCACTACTTGCAATGTTTGGTAGCAAAAACTCCTAAAGCATAGGAAGTTTGGTAGCAAAAGCTGCTAATGCATAGGATTATGAAGGTGACCTTGCTAATTTTCCAAGAGGACCTCATGCCTTTGAGCTATGTACCAAATTATGTTGTGAAATCGTTGTTGCACTCAATACCTACAATGCTGCTGTAATACGCTGTGCTACAAAATATCATTGTATGACAAAACTTATAAAAAAGTGAAATCTGGTCCGTTAAAATGAAGTGTTTTCAGTTTCAAAAATGCCATGATTGTATTGCAGCCTGCTGTATCATTCTTACCATGGTCAGGTGACTGCAAAGTTGTAGGGAGATGTATTGTCATTAATCCCTCACATGCTAATTCACAAGACACGTCCCTGAGGGTCTTGTGTCCAATATTTCACTTGTTGAACATGAAATGTGCGCTAAAATGTGTCGAAAACGTTTTTTTAGTGGCCTCCAATTGAGACACTTGTTTTGGATGTGGCGTAAACATGCCCTAAAGTTTTTGGCTCTTAGGACACGTGTCCCATGAAAAGTGATATTTTAAACCCGAGACATGGTTTATTTTTTGGGTTTTTTTGTCATTGTTCGCTGTCGAAGGAGAGTTTGCTCGCCGCCGAAATCGAATTTGCTATGTAGTGAGGAATTCTGCCGGATTCAAGCACAGTGCTCACAACTTCACATTGAGAGCACAATTCACAACTTATTCTAAATTTCTAGTTTTATTTTATCAATCATGATATTTCTAAATTTCTTGTTAGTAGTTTCTTATATGCTTGAACAATTGTTAATAACATAACAATGAACATTGAACTGTGAACATCATTAATGTAGTAAATTAATAAACTAACTAGTAAATCGCTAAATACTAAATAGATATCATCATGATTCATATCTGTAGAAGTTCCAATTTCTAAAAAATATGGATCAGGCACTATATATATTATATATATATATATATATATAAAAATGTGTCCCTCGTGTCTTGTTTTCAAGGTTGCTATGTCTCATGTCAAATACTCGTATTTACATGTCCTCTGTGTTTTGTGTCCTCGTGTCATGTGACTTAGGTCACAGGTTGATAGGTCCTTCACTTGCAGAAGGATGAAGTTATTAAAATGCCAACCATGCAAGGAAAACAATACTTTAAAAAATGGCAATGGGCCATCTTCAAATGATGTGGAGACAACAACAAAATAGAGGCAGCTTGTGGGAACTGTTATAAGCTTATTACCTCCAGTAAAGGAGCAACTCTCCGCAGCTTATTGTTAGGACTATGGAAGGTTGCTACTATGCTAGGGGAAGAAACTTCGTCTGAAGTAAAATTTAGTTAAGCAGTGTCACACATTGTCTTTTTTTTCACCTATGATTTGGTACAAGGAAGCAACAACTATTGCATGATGATATGCCCCACCAACATTATGGCTGTCACACTGCAAGAAGAAAAAGAAGGTGTTGGTTTTCTTGACATGGCAACTGTAAGGGTTGAAGGAATCAATTCATTCCTGAAACTTGAAGTTGAGCAGTACCCAGACGTGCAATTGCTCGAGGACAAGCAATGTCGGGGAGGGGGGACCATAATGTTCCCTATGGATTAATTGCCCAAGGGAGGTCGAAGTAGCCTATCCAGCCATGTAGGCTATAGTTGTTGATAAAGGGGGGAATCCATTATCTAATGTTTTGGAGCAACATTGGGAATCCATTATCCCACCAAAGCTAGTTCCCTTTTTTCTCTGTTTTGGTACAACATATTCACTTGAAGCAGAATGGTTCTATCTTGGTTAGCAAGGGAAAAGCTCTGGGGATTATATTGATCAATAATCTTTGTCTCAGCCCAATGAAGGATTAATTCTAAGGCATAACGAATTATTCTTGCGATAAGAAGGCATGCTAAGGGCACGTAACTACACAGGAGAAACCTTCCCAGGTCGATGCGAGTTCAACGTTAAGAATTTGAAGCCGGAATTTGGGTAACAGTGGCGGTTTTAGGGCACAAAATTTTGACTGTTTAGAACATGGTCCTAGAGGAGTCTAACTCAAGTAGCTGCATCCCCTTTCAGATCTGTTTTCGGTTAGCACTGTGGTTGAGCTTTCGGAGTGATAGTTACCTAGATAAAGGTCGCTATTGGAGCGAGTTGAGGCAAAGATCTTTGTGCCAAGGGTTTCATGCAGCAGTTGTAGCAATAAATGAAGATTTTTCCCTACCACAGTAGTGGGCACACTGAACAAAACCATGACTAGTAAGTGGTAGCAAGATGCCCAGTCTAGTTGCGACAACATTAGCATAGTCGAATTTTAGTAAGACTTGAGGTCCAGCTAGGACAATTATTTTGTAAAGGAATTGAAATTGTTGTGGATTACTACTCTAGATATATTGTTGAATACTAACATTATAATTGGGAACCATTCTTGTTGTTCATTAGATAATTAACCTACAATAGTCTGCTGTAGAATTTATGATTGTGTATCTTTTACATCATTGAGGATATCTATTGTTATATGGGCAAACGAATAAGCATTGTGATTATGGTATATAACCCTCTTCATAAATTGTTGAAACCCTAGTTAAAATAGAATCCTAAGGGTAATAATCCCCTTGGGACTTTACATAGTGTCACATGTGTTGGTTTGTTTCTTTAAAAATTTGTCCTACCAACCAAGATTTGAGAGACTATACTTCCAGCCCAGATTTAACATAGAACTTTGATGATCTACAAAAATTACTAGCCTCATCACAACAAATTGAACATACTTATCCTATTCCAACAAGTTTAGCAATCTTATCAGAAGTAAATTCCTTATCAATAGCAATATATTGTAGTTTGGGTCCACAACACAATTTGTTGCTTTTAAAAAGGATGAGTACAAACCCCCCTTTCCAATTTTTCTTGTGCTCAAGTAAAGAGAAACCCTAGTAAGAGAGAATGCTTGTTCCTTGCTAAGATGCATCAGACATCCTTTGTAGGCAACTCCCTTCATTCGATAAGGTTGTCCAAGACTTTGTTCCTTAACCCCCATTTCTATTTGTTGTTAAGATATTTTGACACTTGGGAGTTAATTAAGTTCAACTTGGTCTAATGTGTGCATTAGGTAAAAGTGTGTACGATCATGATATATGTTCTAGGCATAGAGTGATTTGACAACGCATATTCTGCCTGATACTAATGGCTATTGATGCATGGATTAACACCCAATTGGTCCATGATCTCTATCTAAAGAGCATGGAGGGTCATGGTTGATGATCGACTATGAGAACTCTCTTATGTAAAATATTTTCTTTTGCATTAATAAAATTGCCTCAAGTGGCCATTTTGGTTGGGGTCTTGGATTGATTCCCTCTTAGAGGGTTTTAACCATGTAAAAACACTGATGCATGATATTTGATCTGGTTGTGTGAGTGGTTATTGAAGGTGTTGATCATATATGGAATACCTTGTTTACCTGAACATGTTATAAGAGCCCATTTGAAGAATTGCTCTAATTGGTGATTGAGATCTTGAGCCCGTGTTGCCACATTTTGAGATATGTTATTTTTGCACTGTTTTGGCCCGGAAAAACTATTCCATTGCATCCTCTGAAATTTCGGATGGGTATGAGGTGCAGGAGGGAGATATCGGTTGGTACAGGATCTTGGTGACAAGGTGCATGTCTAATGTTTCGTATGGGTGCAGGCAGACATGTCTTTCTCGGAGGTCTGAAACCTCGGATGGGCACAGAGAAGTACCTCTGTCATACATATATCTTGCAAGGAAAAACATGGCTTCAATCTCGGTTAAGATCGCAATCTCGACATAATTAGAAATAATGGTAACCATTACAGTCTCGACCTAAATGAAAGGTAAGGATCTCAGTAACACAATCTCGGTGGACCTATTTCATAGCAGTGAATGTATATATGTGAGGGAAAGAACCTCAGAATCCTTACTGTCTTTGTATGGTCTCAGTCTCACTGTCTCGGTTTAAGAAGAGATCACAATGATCCTATAGTTACAATCTCAGTCTCGACTTACTTATTATAGAACACTCTCTCGACATGCTCAATGTCAACATGATGATCTCAACAAGAGTACAGTGATGATCCAAGTATAGATGGAGATATGGTGCAACAGTCACCTTGATGATTGTCATAATGAAGACATAGAATCAAGGTCACAGTGGAGATCTCAAGAAGTCAAGAGACCTCGTTAACATGGTGAAGAAGTAATAATGAAGATCTCAGTGATGCAGTAGTGATGGCCTCAATGGTGCAGCAATGAAGATGATCTCAGTAGTGACAGAGAAGAGGATTGGTGTCTTGGTCTTGGAGTGGCAAAATAGGTCAAGGGTGATGGTCTTGGTATTCGCCAATTGGAATCTCTATAAGAAGAATTTTGTGCCGGTTTTCCTCTCCAAGAGAGAGAGGTTTTGGCCCTGGCAGAAAGCCAAATACTTTGTGTTCTTTTCTCTTTTGTTTTTGATAGCAGTTTGATGAAGAAAACACATACTAATAATAATATGAAGATCAAGCTAAGATTGCAAAAGAACTTCACAAATTGTTATCATGCTAAAGAAGAATCTCATTAATTTTGATTGCCCTAGATTCTTCAACATACAAAAGGTGGCTATGTCATTAATAATTAAATTAGATTAATCCTTTCGAACTTTAGATGAAGAGTCCTCTTGGAATAGTATGATACATATGCTATATCATGTTCTCAAACAATGTACAAAATTCATTTACCATTGTAAGTAGATGGGAGTTTTAGATTTTAAGGCAAATTTCAAGGAAGATGACAGGTTGATCATGACATAGACTTGAAACATTAACATGAGCATGTAGATTCTGGACATGTAGTAGATATATTCTACATCATCATATCAATAGATTGATCATTGATTTTGCATCGCGATTTCAGTCTTTAGATTTATAAATTGTATAATGATTTCAATTTTAATATTCTGATTCATGAATGGTTTTGATTTTAATGTTTAATACATTTACTAAAAAAATATTATTGTATTTTTTCCACGTGGCTTTCCCCAACCATATCTGGATCCTCGCTATTCAAAAATCTGGTGGATCCACATCCATTTCCATTTCTTGGTAACTTAGCTAGTTTTACATCGTCTTGCAATTGAATCCTCAAAGTCTCTAAATACTTTTGGGATGCATAAACGTTAATAATTTCTTTAAAAAGTGAATTTCTTTTGCCACAGTCCTATCATCCCAATAGTCACATATTTCCAAATACTTTGGTTCCTTCACCTCCTTGGCACTTCTTTTTTTTCTATTTTTTCCCATCCCATGTAGTTTTTGATAATCTGTTTGGTTCCTCCTTTATTTCTTTATTGTCAAAATTTTCTTAGTATAACTCTAGGGAATAGGTTGATTGTTTTCCTCTGTCAATACTTTGAAACCATGCCGGTGTTTCGTTCTACTGTATGCTTTATTGCAATCTTGTGCATATTCTTCAATACTTATCCGAAGTGGTATTTTGATTTGGCAGTGCTCTATATATGTTTTTGTGAAATTGTTACCATTTTTGACACCAAATTTTGGTTACCTTTGTTTTCTTTTGACCTTGATATAATTTCTACACAAATGTGTTAATTAGTGCACCAAGGATATATACCTTCTTTTTCCTTTGGAGTTCCAAAATCCTTTAGATGTATCACCCTCTTCAAATGCTCGAGTCTAACATCACCATAGTATCCACAACAATTTCCCTATGAATTTCGGAAACCTGCATAGGAAAAGTGCTTTAATCTTATTCCATGTTAGTGTATGTTGGGGAATGATTTGTGCAATCTATGATTGGAAGGTTGGGACCCCAAGAGTCGGTGGAAATTCTGAGTTATTGTTTGTTATGACCATAAATTATGTGGATCGAAGGAAGGATGGCCAGAGCATCAAAAGCTGGTTTGCGCGCAAGCGTGGCTCCTCTGTACAGTGATCTGGGCATCATAGAAGATCTCGGGACAGGGACTAGATGCCCGCACAGTAGATCTGAAGAAGGATACGCAGACCATGCCAAACAAATGTATTTATGAAATCGCCATGAACACAAGCATGAACGCCCAGTGGTTGATAGGCCCCTTCATTGGGAAGGGATGAACGCACCCTTACGAAATCAATGACTTGCCATTAGATCAGGCCATTTCCTATCATATTTGAACTCCCAAAAGTTAGTTCTGCCCACACATTGGCCAAATCCGAACGTATATGCTTGATTCGGCTTTACCCTTTGCAGATCCGTCGCCTGTGATGATCCAGATTTAAACATGAATGCAACAAATTACAGATATAACCATAAACATAGAGATGCAACAAAATAACACTTCATTTCATTAATATCAAATACTAAAGTATGCTTACAAACAAAATGGAAATAAGATAGCTCGGGCAATGGTAGCTTATCTCTGAGAAGAGATGTGGCTTCTACATGCCTCTGAATTGAGTTACAATGAGGCTCAAGGGCCTTTTTATTATTGAACAATAAGAGAAAACCCTAAACAACCAAAACCCTAACCCGAGGAGATGTAACACCAAGAGTTTATGGGCCCCATTAGGGTTAGTTGGGCAACCAACTTCCAAGGGTCGTAACTTGGTCATATTATCTCCATTTGATGCGTATGATACCTCGTTGGAAAGATCTTTTGAGGACTACAACGGCCAAAAAAATGTCGTTTAGGGCCTCAAAATGGATCAGGAAGTTCATGACCCAGAAAACTGCCAAAAATAGTAAACTGTGCTACAATTAAGGAAACTGAAAAACTGAAAGAAACAATGGTGAGGGTCCAAGTGGAATAGGCGGGTGGCCACCAATATCCACCTAGATCATGTGAGTTAAAATGCAAAGGAGCGATGTCTGAGAAGACTGATAGTCTTATACATAGACGTTTTCTTCAAAGCTGGGGAAGCTTAGACACAAATCTCGGTTCCATTATGGCCGATCGACTCTCATTGTGGACGAATCTGACTTATTTCGTGGGGATAGGCATCAATATCCCAAATCTAGTGCATATTGTCATAGATTGGGTTTTGGTTTGGTATGAGCTCACAATATCATAGACCTTCTTAGTAGATTGGCTCCCGAGGTGTGCAGATCTGTTTAAATCTCTTTAGTTCTGAGTTTTACCACAACGTGGAGATTGGGAGGAAAGGGTGGAGAACTGTGGCAAAGAATGGGAGGAGGCAGTCTCGATCTTTGGCATCGACACGACAAATATAGTGATGTCGACTAACACTAATTTATTCATATTGGTACTATACAAATCATTGCAAGGACACACACACAACATAGGGGATTTGCAAAACGAATCAATCATCTCTCTCTGCATCAACTTTGGGATTAGAAATCGGGGCAACATTAGGCATACATTATCTGGGGCCGGAGAAACATTTGTGGCCACATGCATTGTATTGCCTTGGGACTTCACATTGCTTTTGTTGGTGGGTGCCGCGAGACAGGCTACTCAATGTACCGGATCTACAACAAGCAATAAAGGCTGACTAAGACTGCTATGCAGCGATGAACGATCCACAATTGGATGTGAAAGAACACACATCAAAACCATTTGAAGGGATACATATCACTCTCTTTATCAGATCTATTGAAGGGAAATCTGTCTGCATTAAGTTGGGCGTTGGGAGGAGATAAAACCTCTCAAACAAAGGATTCAAGAAAAGGTGGGCATAGCAACTAGTATGCAACTCCCGATCCATGCAGGAAAAGCACTGCAGGAGGATCTCAAATTAAAGGATTATAACATCTGCTGCGACTCAACAATCTTCCTTTAAGACTACTAGGAGGCTTCCCTGGGACAAACTCGAAAGGACCTGCTAACTTCAAAGATGCAGTCAAAGGGAAGATGGAGCCCCAAATACAAACAGAACAGAGAGCCACTACTCCTGGTTCCTACGTCATGCAGTAGATGACTCAGTTCCCTGCTTTAACAATTACTATACCTGAGGTAAATGAGATACATGATGATTTTATATCTAAAGCAGTGATTTGCAGATTTAATGGGTTCTGGCCCAAATTGGAAGCCCTTCGCCAATGGACTTTCTCCATATGGACAAAAAACTGTGACATCCACTTATGCTCAGAAGGTTTTTTCATTGTCAAGTTTGACACAGCTAAAGACAAGGAATATGCATTGCATTAAGGACCATGGTTTTGGGGTAATGTTAGTCTCTTCATGACATCATGGTTTCCAGATTTTGACGCAAATACCATGGTGGTTTCCAAAATGCAGTGTGGGCAAGGTATTATATCCTACCTTTGCATTTTTGGCACAACAAAGTACTAGAAGGTATTGGAAATGCGCTTGGGAAATTCTTAAATGTAGGTGGCTATCGACTTACTAAGGATATCTTCACATTCCCCAGAAACTGTGTGGAGGTTGAACTTAGTCAAGGCTTACCAGATCGCATACTGTCATACCACAACAATTAGCAATGGTCCCAGCCCCTTGACTATGAGAATACGACCTTCAGATGTCGTATTTCTCAACAAACTGGTCATTTCCAAAGTGCCTGCCCACAAAACAACAAAGACAGGAAAAAAAGACAATCACCAAGGCCGAAAGGATGGTAGTTTTCTGCTACTTAGGCAGCTAATATAGAAGAGGAAGAACCCACAAAAAATACCACAAACAACACAATTCAAGAAGCAGAACCCCTTGGAAACACCACAATCATTATTTCACAGACCACCCATAACAACTCACAAAAGGACGAGAACCAGAACTGCTCCGCTTTAATTTCAAGGCCATCCATCCCACAACAGTAAAATGAACAACTCAGACTTTGACAAAGAAATTCCATCTACTACCAAAGAGACTCAAATGTCTACTGTAACATCCACACCCAACACTGGTGGTTGGCGAAAAGTGGAATAAAAGAAAGGTAGGAAAGAATAGATTAGTTTTATTGGAGATTTTCTATTGATCCTGAGAAATTAGGGCATGATTATTATGCATATGCTTTTTTAGCATCTACAACATGTAATTTTGCTCACTATGAATAAAATTACGATTTTTCCTTTCAGAAAAAATGAACATAAATTATGTAAAAATAGATAAAAATAGATAATAAATAATAATCATACTAATATATAATTAAATAATAATTAGTTAAACAAAGAGGCATGTCTCTACAGACATGACTCTTCGTGAAATAGTACTTACCTGGCTATATATACAGGTCCTTCATTGTCATTTGTATCATCCTACATCAATTGTTTTACACAATATACAATTTACAATTATTGTCCTAGAGTGGATGTCTTTGTCTACGAAGTATTTTAATATTTCTGCTTCCTATGCAACTTTTGGTCGTTACATTGGTATCGAAGCCACGTCTGAAACCGACTTTTGGCCATCAAACTCTGTCAACATTGTTGCCGTCAAGATTCAAGCGTTTCACTATGAAGTGGGAGGTTCTCCATTCAAAAAAAGAAAAAAAAGAAAGAAAAAAGGGAATTTAAAGAAATAAAAAAAATATAAATATAAATCATACAAATAGAAAAAAAATTACTTGCAATCGTCGTATACAATGGTAGTCGGGCTTCACAAAATCGACGTTAAGAGACCTGGTACTTTTGCCTTCACACAGTGTTTGAGCCACAAAATTGTTGTAGCAGCCCCATACAACCACTCATCTGCCATAGTACCAGCTGCGCAACCAACGCCACGACATATGTCCCTGTCGTCACCCCTCGAGCCACCTTCAATCCATGGAGTTGACTTTTGCCCTTGGGCCAGCAACAACCCCATTCCACGTTACTGCACACAAGTTTTCACTCCACATACAAACACCAGCCTCCATTGCTGTCCCTGTAGCCACCCGTAGTCAACTTCCACTATCCACACCACCGCTGCGTCTGCCTTCCCTCCAAAAACCGTTGTCGCCATAATAGTAGCTGCCAGCCTTCCGTCTATGTCATTTTAGAACCAAAATTTTGGTCTGTGTGCAAAAAAAAGTGTACACTCGATTTTTAATCTACACATAGTTTGCCAAGGTTATAAAATCATTGTCAAAACAATCCGTCTGCATATAGTTGTGTCTGCCTTTGGCTAATACATTAAACAAGTAAACAATTATTGGCAACTGGCGTCAAATAGTAAGCTGCCTTTTGAAAGAACATGGTGACGTTTGAGTTGGTGATTACGTATTGTTGTTCAACGTATATTTAGTTAAACATAAAATTATATATAT
>APFE030166579.1:0-33013 GCA_000404065.3 Pinus taeda | reverse complement strand
AATTGGTAAAAGAATTAGATAATTCTGATTCCCCCCCCCCCCCCTCTCAGTATTATTTTCAACAGAGTTTGGTAGGGAACAATACCTCGTGGCAACATATATTCCTTAAAATGTTTTCATATAGAATTATATCAATATTTCAAAATATGTTATCCATCGAATGCTTTATTTGAAGATTGTTGCACACCTCTTAATGATGAAGACATTCCCGAGGTTAATTACCCTGCTGAAGGTGTATGTGGGATCCCATCCAAAAAAGATATCCACTCACATACGGATGAATCACCACATGAGAAAGAAAGAGAAGAAGGAAACATCACTGAGATGCAAATAACCTCTTAAGGGGTTTGTTTAGTGGATTTTGATGCTTCTCCTTCTTTTTATGAATACGACTCTGGTGGAGAGTTAAGTGATGTAGAAACTCCACAATGCTTCTAATCAGGGGAAGTTGCGCAAGAAGAGGAGGTTGATCAGGAGGTCAGCAAAGAGGTTTTAGTTCACCACACACACCCTTCACATGGAGAACAAGACCAAGACCCTCCTCCAATTTGTGATTCAAATTATTCAGACGAGGAAGAGATGGTCATAGAATCTCACAAGGAGTCTTTTTCTAGCAAGTGGAGAAAAAGCTCACAGCAACAAGCTTTTCTTGAAAAGGCCACAGTTGAGGAACTGGATAATGTTTGTGGCTACCATGACCAAAGAGGCATCATCCAATAGACTGTACGTGAAGAAGAGGTTGCTCCAAACATTCATTTTCTATTATTCATAAGCTAGTAAAATAGGTCATTTCAAGAGCATGTATCAGGTTCCATATTTGCATATTTTTCATGTTGCATGCATGTTTTAATTTTTCCTTTTCAGAAGCATGAAGGCATGTGGTCCAATAATCTTATGTTGGTCTGTTTCTATTGGAAAATTGAGCATACTTAGCTGAATTAAGTTCGGTGCATAAGGAGGATTGTATATAAATAAGCTCACCAGCTAAGAATTTACTTTTCAGTTGTTAGAATTTTTATTTTCTGTATTCTAGATTGAGGAGGAAAGTCCCATGGAGATTTTGTTGATTATAAAGTACATATATTACTAAATCCATGCCCAATGGTGAAGGATGTTGGTCTACAGGTTGTAAGCACCTTTCCAACAAGGCACTGTCCCCAGTAGGAGCCAATGTTGTCACTCACTACTTTTTTAGTCACCAATGGCTTCAGAAGCCAAATAGAAGTGATGTTTGATGCCAAATTTTGAGCCACAAAAGCTATCAAAACTAAATGGGACCCTCTCTAGTGTGTAGTTCTCTGAAAGAGCTTTCTAGTGGTATATATAAATCTAAAAAAGGGTTCCTGGATCAGTAGTTAGGGCGTGTTGAAGAATCCATTTCGAAAGCTCAGAAAACCCAAAAATCGCTAAGTGTTGAAGAAAAATCACAATCGGGACTTGGGACAGTTCATCAGAATCGCATATCAGTATTGATGAGGACCAGGAGGCAAAAAACATCGACGATTAAAGAAATTTCGATCCACTGATCATCGATATCATATATTGGCGTCGCCAAGTCAAGGCACCATGTTTATTGGCCAATCGACGAGATTTAAGTCCTGAAGACTGCCCGGGGGAGGCTGACCTCAATATAGTGTAATATCATTAAGGAACCAATTGTGATACAACATAATATCGTCGGGGGGCTGAGAAATTAATTAACAAAGAAAAGCATGGAACCAAGGCTTGACCAACCCTTTTCTCTCTCCTCCACGTGGTGCAGTCCTACATCATGACGACCCCGCAACATAGTAGTCCCAAAGTTCAACATGTCAGTGAGTTATAAAACTTTAAAGGCCTGCAAACTGCCAATTTGTGATTTTTTTGTAACATCGTCACGGGGGGGAGAAAACCGTTTACAAATGAAAAGGCTACCAAACCAAGGGCTGAGCTGCTCCTTCTTTTTCCTCCACATGGCGTAATCTTGCATTATCACATATTAGGGAGGTTTGAGTCCCAAAACAAAAAAGGGGCGTTGATATTGCGATATGGACCAAAATGGTTGGGCAGGCCTTTTTCTCTCTCCTCTAGGGGGCCAAGTGGTGCCATGTGATTGGTTTTCGGTGATAACATAGTAGCTAACATCAACAATGACATGGCAGTATAGATGCTAACATGGCAGGTGGACACGTGTCACTCAGTTTCAACATTTTCAGGGGTCTTATGGGGCCATTTCCGAGTGACATGTGTCACCACTCGTAGGGTGACACATGTCAGTGATGACATCACCCATCGCATTCAACAATTGACGATCGTGCAATGTAAAGCTTTCTTTTCCGCCGAAATTCCTCCTCAACTGCGATTGTGATAAGAAAAGGGCCCCTCGGATGCGATGTTCCATAGGCCATATTTCATGAAATTTTCACATCTGGGAAATCGATCGATGTGGGACTTCTACGATATAAAGAAAAATCCCCCCCTCCCTGCGCTATTATTGAGAGATTTAGTGCCAAATGCATGGGCCTTTGGTTCCAGCCCCCGGTCGTATAAGGAAACTCATAAAAGGGGCTATAAATAAAGGGGGCCTAAGAGTTAATTGAAAATGCCTGCATGCTCATCTGTTTGAAATAATTTAAAGGCCCTCGGCATGGTACACCAATAGCACTATATAGATATTTAAATGGGCAGATGAGCCGACAACGGTGACATTAAATAATACATGGCACGACTGCAGATCGGTATGAAAAGGATTCAAGAAGTTTTAATGGCATGGCATTGTGCTCTACTTTTTCACGCAGCAAGGGACCACTCAGGCACATGCCTTTCCCACTCCACTCCCTACTCCACCGAACAAGTCACTTAGACATTTAAAGGAGAATTGATAGAAGTTGGCTGAACAGTTGTGAACCGCCTCATACAGCCAAAAATAGATTGATGACAATAGGGACGTGGCTCTATCCAAGGCATCCATTGAAGTAGCAAGGGGACACCTCCTCTTTCCTCTCTCGATTTTCTTTCTCTTTGCATTTATTTATAAATTTTTTCCAAGAAAGGGATTTGATCCCTGTTGTAATCTCTAGGTAGGTGGTAGCAGAGCCTTACAGAGCTGAGAAAACTAGTCTAGCATGACAGCTGGGGCTTAGGCTCAGATATTTTGTAAACTATAATTACAGCTCCCCCTCCTCTTATAAATAGAGGGAAGCAATATTATACAATGGTTCTAGAATTTCTCACCCGTGAGGGCTGAGCTCTGTGATACCAATTTGGCTCATAACTTTATAAGTGAATGACTGTTATATGAGATTGTATTACTTTACACAAGAAGATCTTCAGACTATTACAAAAATGGTGGTGATTCCTCCTTCTTAGCATTACAATATGTTTTTCCTTTTGTTAATTCCATTACATTCATATTCTTCTATGCATGTGTGCTACAATAGTTGTTAGAAATTATGTCATGCTTCCTTACATATCCATGTGTGTTTGATTTATTAATGCATAATGCATGTATGAAGGGCTGAAGTATATCTTTAAAATTCTCTGTAAGAATCACAACACCCATCCTCTCTTCAGTCCATTATTTCTTCTTGTAACTCAAATAAGTGTATAATTTCCCATTTCTTGCAGGTCTATGTTTTCAACATAGAATTATGGATGTTTTGGGCTCTATATGATGAGTTATGCTCTCTCCTAATCCTCTCTCATTTAATCAACAAAGTCTATTAAGCTATAATCCCATTTGAAGTAATCAGCCTTCGTTGTTCTATGTCATACCACTAGGAACTGTGAGTGTGAGGCAATCCCTGAAATGCATAACTCATACCTTTGGAGGAACGAACCAACCCCCCTCATACCCCTTTTTACATGACAATTAGAGTTTTGCAACCCCCTGACATATAACCTTACAAGCACTCTGATATTTAAGATGTCCTAGGCACTGGTCTACAATCAACTCAGAGGCTGTCTCTAGGGAGCTTTCCTTGCCTCCTACTGCACTTGTGTTGCAGGTGCAAGATTTAGTGACAACATGGAAGATATGTTTATGTTGAAGGCATTTTCTCTATGGATTTTGATTTGCAAACAATGTTCATTTCAGCGAATCAATAAACCTATTTTTTGTCCTCCTTCATCGAGTGAGAAAATTATGCGTGGAAGCCAGATATTCCCACAATGACCATGTGATCATTCAGTTATCACATCCAGATGACACAAGATGTTTCTGTGACCGACATTATTCAAATATTTGATCTCATGCATCAGACTGTGATATCCATTATTGTCCATGAAGCACGATTACCTCTCCAAGGAGTTTCTAGCAGTGCAAAATCCCTTTAGGAGCTATCTTCATAACATGTTAGATTTGGTTATAGTAGAGAGGAAATAACCTACCAGATATTATATATATTTTCCTTCCTATAACGTCCCTTTATCTTCTATAGCTTCATTTGGATTTTTATGAATTTATGTCACTCTAGTATAGGGTATCCATGTGCTTTAATTCCCTAATTTTCTATCATATTCCGCTGAGCCCAGGTTTGCAAGCTAGCATATACTTTTCACTCTTACCAATAATGTTTCTTTCAATTTTTTCTTTCCCTCATACTATATTTCTATAGTTGGGTTTTACAGAAAGCCATGTAAATATAGATGTTTTATCTAAGGTTTTCCATGTTGAGTCTGCCTCTAAAGTTTATTGGCTTATGACATTTACAGAACTAGAAGGATATTCACCCTACGGTTTCATTATTCCTAAATCTATTGTATTGTATTTGTGTTGGATCGATGGATTTCTACAAGAAACCCAAAAGATTTCTCGAGTTGGAATCATGTACTTTGGGTCAAAATGAGTACTCACACGTTGAAACAGGTCGAGTGCAGACCAAACACTAGAAAAATAATCGCTAGAGAATTCTAGGGACGATTTCAAGGAATTTGTTTCTTTAATGGAGAGAATTCAATGTATGAAAACTTAGTGCATGAGTTTTGGTATTTGGGAGAAAATACTTAGGGTAGAAGATGTGGATGTCAAAGTTATAAAACCCAAACGACCCTGTCTGCCATCATTCTGGTGGGAAGACTTTTGTGTAGGTAACGATACCATGTATGCAGAACGTGATGTTTGTGGAGTTTCTGCAAAATATAATCCGAGCACTTATGAAGAAAAGTGAAAACAAGTATCCATCCTGATCAATATCTTAAAATGAGGTTCTTCTTCATCTCCTGAAAGCTTTGATCTGAACGTAGAGGCCTCATCGTGTTTTAATGGTCTGACTTAAAATAATTTGTTTTCTTAAAAGCAAGGGATGTGTCTTTGACAAATGCTTATTCTGATTTGAATGTAGAGGCTCCCCCCCTCTTATCCCCATGCTACCAATAAAAGGTTTGTGTAAGTAAGTATTGGAAAGGTGAGAGATGTAAGTTTTTTCGTGCGGTGAGGGATATCCCTTGCGGTAAAACTCATCACTCTGACAACAAAGTGTAAGTCTCTACATGTATCCTCAAATCGTATGTGTGAAGGGGTGAAGGTTTAGGACCAACAAAGATGAAAAATCAATACCACCAAGTTCTTTCATTTTTTCTATCAACCAGATTTGAAGGAAGTACGACAAAGGAATAAAGAGATGGAACAACAAATGATGCTTGAATTGTATGTGTCATTTTATTATATAAAACTTGGATTGTTTTACTTTCATTGTTTCACTGGGATTAATGCTTGTTTTGTTTTTTTTAATGAGGGCTTAATGTTTATTTGTTTTCTTAATGAGGTGTAGATTATTTGGTTTGCTTGGGTTTAGTTTCTAGGTCTAGGGTTCAAATATCATAGGAGGGGTTGAGGATATAAGTCATTTTGGGGATTAAAACTATTGAAGAGGTGTCCACACTTGACCAAACTTCGCATAATCCCGATGATAAACATCCCATTGTGGGTTGTGTTAGCACTCTATATTTCCTAAGACTGTTAAAGAAATACAAAGGTAACCACATAACCACTTTGGAAGTTGGGATCTGGCCCTGCTAGCTTCAGAGAGGGATCTCTCTTTCATATTTAGATTTGTTTATATTGAGATATTAGGCTAGTTATGAAAGTTCAACAATTTGGTTTTTGATTTGTTTTGGTTATTTGGTTATAATGTAACAAGATGCCATTGGGAAATGGAGTCAATTTACTTCTAATGGATTTATTTCAACATTGGCAGTCAGATCTAGCAGGGCAAGGTACGTAGATTTATTGGATATTATATGTTTGATGAGATGGAAATATGAGAAATGATCAAGTGTCCATTAAATAGAGAGAAATTAAGAATTCTATTGCTTAACTTCAATAGAAAACATTGAAATTGTTCAAAAGACAGAACTGAGTGTACTTAAACAAATTCAAATTCATAATTTTCTTTGAACATAATAGATTAGAAAACACATATGAAATTACAGAGAAAGGAAAACACAACAACAAAGGAGAATATCACTTCACCAAAAATCTAACAGAGGAATCCTGTAAGAGCTTTTGTATTACTAAAATATGTCCATTGGAACTTTGTGGAACAACTTTACATCAATGGTCCTTTTCTTTTACATAAACATCAACCTATCCTACTTCAATTTTTGAAGTACTTATAGAAATAATTACAAAATATATTGAATTGAAAAGATCAAGACAGAATCCTAAAATATCTAAAACTAATTACACAAATAGTACAAAAATTTAGGAATTTTGAACTACTAGAGTAGCTGACACTATTGTTGGGGATGGTTGTTGATGACTAGTCCCAAAATGGTGTTGCCTCATTTTCTGAGATGAAACATGTTTCACTCAAGTAATTCACACAATTGATCCCATCGATCTTCGTTAGGGATACAAAGTTTTATTAGATTTCTATATGTTTCATCAAATTTAGTATATTTCTCAAATGTAGGCTTGTCGATGAAAATGTGTTTGATCTCATGTTTAATGATCAAATCAAAATCTAAAGCCTCTACGAAATCTTTTCCTGTAATACTTCCTTTTACCCCTGCAAACTTAGACTTATCTTGGGAATTAGTAAAAAGTTTGTGGTTGTAGTCACTTAAATTGATCAATCTATCATTCATTTCTACCAAACCTGGTAGCCCTCTCTGATTCAGTAAATTGAACCTGGTATGAAACCTCTAAACAACAATTTCCAGAGTTTGACACTTATTCTCTAGCTGTATCATAAGGTTCCCCTTTTGTAAAACTTTCTTTATCTCCAAAATGGTTTATGTTTTGTTTGCAATTTGAAGCTCCTCCAATTATTCCTTAGTTTTAGAATTCAAAACTTTGATTAAGGTTGTTTCTTCACTTGGTTTCTCTCCCAACAATTCTCTTACCTCCACTACCACTGTTTTTTTTATCTTTGCATCAATTCTTCCTATTCAAAGATGATCTGAATGGATGACCAAATTTCTATTATGGCCTTATTTATATCCACCCATATGTTTTTTTTGGCTTGTGCTAAAGTTTGAGCCATTACTGACTCACTCTCTAAAAACTCTATTCTCTTAGTAAGCCTGCGATATTTTTTTAATTCTACTACATAGGAGTTGTCTATCTTCAATTTCTGTTCCTATAAATTCTTTGTCTCATCTTTTAACTTCTCAATTTCTTTTCCCTGAAGGGACATACCCTGCATGGCTTTAATCAATTCATTGGAAGAATCTGAGGTTTTTGCTAGTGTTGTTGTCAATGTAGAAGCCTCTGTTGTTCCTGCAACTAAAATAGGAAATGCAGTCAGTGGACCTATAGCCAACTGTGAGGACTACTCTTTCTCCTTAAGAATTTTTTCCAATTCCATGCCCATTTCTCTAATCTAGAAATTTTATTCAATATTATCTTGAACATGTCTTCCTTTTGCTTTTCCCATTTTCCCATTTCCTTGTTCTCTGGATTCTCTGTAGATGGCAGCTTGAGCTTCTTCTTCAGAGCTACTATATCTACATTCTTTTTTCTCAAAATCACCTCTACTTCCTTTACATTACTGGGGTCATAACCTAGCTTAATGACTAAGTCCTCTAGTGATTTAATTCTAGTATCCTTTGCCAAAGATGAGACCTTCTCCAACTTACATTGTGATTGTGTGTTGTTGATGGAGGTCTCCATTTTTGAAGCTGTTGTGGCAGTATTATTCAATGTGGTGTATAACATATCTCCAGTCTGTTTATGCATATCCATCTGATCAATCAAATGGATTTGATTAGTTTCATAGGAGAAAATTGTCTTCTTGTAGTCCACTCGTGATTTTGGGAATGGAACGTGTGCGTGTAGAAAATCCATTTGCATTCTTCCGTTTTTCAGTATCAAAAGCTGTGTTGGGATGGGGTCCCCTGGGTTAATTTTTGGGCAAAAATCCCAAGTTTTGTTATATACAATGTAAAATCTCCACAAATTGTGGTCGCGGAATACGTAGATAGTAGAGGAGTCAAAATGGGTTTTACTCTTCTTTTATGTAAGTTGAGTCAGCTTTTGAAGTTCTACGCATGGTCCGTGGACCATGGGATTGTATAAATAGATGTGTCTTAGGGATGTCTAAGGGAAGTAAGTAATAAGTCTATGGAAAGAGTCTGAAGGGTTAGCACAGGAGAGTAAGAAGGAAGGCTCTGTAGCTATGTGCGCAGAGGCCTAGTATAGAGTTTGTAGCTGAGTGAGCGAACCCCTGTAGCTGAGTGTACAGGGAAGTCTTGAGTCTGTAAGCTGAACTGATTATCAATAAAGAAGATTATTAATGAAATTCCTGTGTTTACCCATTTACTTATGTTAGGTATGAATGTGCTTTTTGATGTGATAAATAATGCTTGTATGAAATAATGATGTATTGGTGCATGACTTTACATGGTTTATATTGTTATATGAACACAATTGACATTAAGTGTTTACACGAAGATTAAACTATTTCATGTTAGAGTTATCAACAATTAAACATATCTGAGTAATTGTTAGGTTAAGAATAGTCTTGGATGTGCGTAAGTGGTTGATTAGCCTATTCAGGGTCCACAAAAGCCAGTCATAGACCTTCATGGAGGTCTAGAGGTCAATTCAAGGGAGTTATATCGATAAGCCTTAAAAGCTTATCGATCTGCACGAAGGTAGATTTGGGGCATAAAATGACATCACGATGATCTCTGGGTGGGGAAACTTGGTTCCAGCATCCCCCCATACTGGTTCGGGTGAGACTTTAGTTCGTGCTCTGCGGATTGATGTCGAAAGGGCTAGTAGTGTATGTATTTGTTTGGCACAAATAACTCTGAACCTAGGTTAGGACTCACTGAGCCAAGAAATGGTTCCGTTGCTGAAACTGGGATCTGCATAAAGAGATGTGTGATGTCGCATCGCTGGAATCCAACAAAGAAAGAAATTGAGAAGTGGTTGGATAGAAAGATCGACAAATTCACGGTGCAAGAGAATAGAAATCCATGCCTGACAAAAGAGAAGTAGTTGAACAAGTATCTATACACAGAAATACACGAAATTTTCTTTTTGCACCTTCCTGATTGAGCTATATGAGTGGATTTCTAAATTGGTAGACAAACAAGGAAGGTGGAGGCTTGATGGTCCAATAGTGTGGACCCCGGAGCTAATGTGAAGATTGGAAGCTTCTGAAGATAAGATCACATGCGCTATCGATCACTAGCTCGATCAAGTCATAGGAGGATTTGTGACAGAATTCGTAGTCGATACCTCAGTCAGCTACAGTGAAGAAGATTAGTGATTTTTCAAGGGACCGCAAGGTAAGTATTTGAGATCTTTGAATACTTAGATTAAAATGCTCTTGTGTGAAAATCAAGTTATGCCACTACCTTTTTGTTTGGATCTACATGAAGTGGATGATTCTTTAGAAATTAGGAGAGAGCAGGTTTTGAATACATCCCATTCATAGAACCTCCTTCGAGTGATGACGACAGAGTGGTACAGGCCTCATCGCAAAGCCCTGTATAGTTGATAAAGCAGGGTTTTCCGTGAATACCTCATCTTCCCACACCAAATCCACCTTCACCTCCACAACATACACCTTCACCCACACCACCACCCCCTCTGCCACCATTCAATATGTCGAATATCATGACGTTTCCCATTTTCAAGGGCTTGGGAAGTGAGGACCCGGATCAGTTTTGGTTTGTTGTGAAGGTTGTATGGATGACACAGAATATTACAGATGATCATATAACGAAGTCATAGTTTGTTACTGCTCTACAAGGTCACGTGTTGACATGGTACATTAAGTACTACATTGATAACTTGCTGGCATCGTTAACAGACAATCAAATTGCTCTGAATAATGAATTTGGTAGGCCTAAGTTTGAATCACATTCAGTCGTTGGATTCAAGGAAATCATGATGAGGCCCAACGAAATGCCCTGGGAATTAGACCAAAGATTGAAGTGCCATATCTGCAAAGCTAACATGAATCTCACAAATAGTCAGCACTACGAATGATTTGTAGCCTCACTCCTACCCCACCTAAGGGTTGCTTTATTGTAGCAAAAGATAGAGACCTAGGTGGAAGCCCTGGAAATTGCGATGAGATTGCATGAAACGCCTATTCAGGATATTGCTTTGGGAGTTTAGCAGATTCACGCAGAATTGCAGAAACTCTGCTTGGAATTACAGAGCTTGAAAAAGGAGAAAGCAGCTTGGTCGGAGGTGCACAAAGAAGTTTGGTGCCTCAAATGTAAAATCCAGGAGCATGATAAAGATCACTGCCCTGTCCTTGTGAATTATATTACAGGAGGAGGGTCGATGCCTTTGAGGTAGGAGGCTACTGCAGGATCATGTACAAGGCCTGCGCTGTGGTGCACTATCTGTCAGGTCACTAGAAAACATGTAACAGACAATTTTCACTTGCTGCAAAGATCTGTACAGACACCGCAACAGTTATTCTACAATTTCTATAAATCGGTGGGCCACGATGAGTGTAACTGCCATAGCTATGAATTAATGATAGAAAGAACACACGCGTATCGAATGCAAACAGAAACTCAGCCTTCGGATCAAGGTTCTGGGGGATCACGCAGAGGATATCAGGGGCATAGACAAGGCGGAGGAGGAGCAGTACTTGGTATAGGTTGGGGACAAGTTGTTTTCTATAATTGCGGAGTGCAAGGACACTACGAGTGGGAGTGTACAAACCAGACATGCCCGCCATGTCGGTATTGTACTCAGTTTTACCACTCGATAGAAGAATGCCCTATATTAATAGCTAAGATGCAGAAGAATAAGGTGCAACCTCAACAACATACCCAAAATCTACAGATGATGAGGGTTGAGCCCTGCGAGGAGGATCCCAATGTGAATATTGTGCTGTGAAGCGGAATTATGACTGGTGATGATAAGGGAAACTACCTCACAAAAGTCAATGGGTCCGCAAGGCTCCAAAAAAAGAAGTTGGATTTGACCTAGAGCACATGAAGGAAATGTTCATGGACGAAAATAAAAGCTTCACTGAGGCCTCTACCTCAGGAAGTCAAGACAAGCTATCAGAAGAGGTTGACCCCTGCATGCTTACTACTTTCTTAGAGACTTGTATGAAGCTGTTGCACGATAGCAAGGCCATGAAAGGGTTACAAGAACTAATAAATAAGTGTGATGGTAAGGAAGGTGATCCTGAAGGACATTGTGCAATTAGAAAAATAGGCAAACACAAGACGAGAACAAGGCACGAGATGCGGCTCACTGTGCAAATAGGAGACTATGAGATGGACCAAGTTATTTTGGATCTGGGGTCATATGTGAATGTTTTGCATAAACAGACATGGGAAAGAATGGGGAGACCTGCGTTGCAGTGGTCCCTGATTCAATTAAGGATGGAAAACCAACAAAATATTATCCCTAGGGGGTGACTGCATGGAGTGACTGTAGATATTGAAGGAGCGAGCGTGCTAGGTAATTTCAAAGTGATAGAGATTGTTGATGACAACAATCCATATCTCGCGCTCTTGGGAATTGATTAGGCTATTAACATGAATGGGGTAATCAATTTGCAGAAGTGGAAAATGTCATTTGAAAGAAAATCGCTTCACATTGTAGTCCCACTAGACCTACAAAAGGGCCACGCTATACTGAATTGGTCCGTGACTATGAGGAAAGTGATGATTTGGACCAAATCTATAAAATAACAGTGTGAGATTAGGACTGGATTAATCTAACTACTGATGGATGAATTGCATGGGACCTCGAAAGTTCTTGTACATCAGATTTAGATGAAGAGTTGGAGCATTAGCAAAATAGGTTGCACAAAGTATCTACGCTACGCTGTAATATGATGACTAAGTCATTGTGTTGTGTATCATCGGAGGTAGAAAATTTACCTTATTATGATGGTCTAACTGATGTAGATAAGTTTTTGGATGCATTTGAAAGAGAAGTACATGAGAAACATCACCTCCAAGCACTAGATTTTGCATTGCACATTACACCCACACGGTGGTGGGGTACGCATAAGGAAAATTTTGAATAATGGCATGAGTACCGAAGAATGATGATATTGCAGTTCGGTCACCCAAAAGTTTGGCTAACTGATAAATATGATGGGAGAAACGATCCATGTGATCATTTAGCAAAGTGGACTATGGTTTATGGAATGGAGCCGCAGCCAAAATGGGTACATTTATTCTGTCACACTCTAGATATAATCCCTATGAACTGGTATTTAAAGACAGAGCTCTGCCACAGCACCACAAAATGGGATATCTTAAGAGAAGGATTCATGAGGACCTTCAGCTTTGAAGATGGTTTCGAAAGCATTGATGAGGCACTGCAAGAGGTTAAAGTAACGACCTTCTAAATATTGCAGGATCCTTTGGAATTTATTCAACCAGATTGGAGCACCCAGCTGCGCCATGCACTGGAATGCTATAATGTGAGTGCTAAATAAGACGATGAGGTTCCAAGGAATATTAACATTCCAGAAACAGGAGGCCACCGAGATGTAGAGGGACCTCAGATAGAGAATACATACATCACCATGCCATTGAAAACTAGGAAAGTAAATATTGGCATAGAGGCAGAGCCAAAGTTTGCAAAGATTGGGGATTACTAGGATGATGCTACAGTAGATACAGTCGTTGAGTTGCTCCATGAATATCAAGATTTGTTCCCTACAAAATTTTCAGACTTGAAAGGCATCTTAGGTGATTTAGGATTGATGAACATAACTCTGAAACCTGACATGATTACAAGGAAAAGGTCTGCTTAGAGTTGGATAAGATGCTTGAGGCAAGAATTATTGAACCTATGGAGGAATCCGATTGGGTGAGCCCAATGGTAGTCCAGGAAAAGAAGTAGAAAGAAGAAATAAGGATCTATGTATACCTTAGGAAGCTTAACGATGCCTGCGTTCATGATCCTTTTCCGACACTGTTCATAGACAAAGTACTGGATAATGTTGGAGGATAGGAGGGCTACTCATTCACTGATGGGTTCTCTGGATACCATCAGATTAAGATCGCGCCAGAAGAGAGGAGTAAGACCACCTTCATGAGAGAGTGGGGATGTTTCCAGTATACAGTGATGCCTTTTGGACTTAAAAATGCGTGAACAATCTTCTCGCACGTAGTCATCGCGACATTCAAAGAATTTATTCACAAATTTTTGGATGTATATTTTGATGATTGGACAATGTTTGGGCTAGTAAAGCGCCATGTAGCCAGTTTATGCTTGATGCTAGATACATGCCGAAGGTATCAGATTGCGCTAAACCCGAAGGAATGATTTTTCTGCATCCCTTTTGGAATTTTGCTAGGTCATGTGGTGTGAAAGCAAGGACTAATGGTGGACCCTGCTAAGATCGTGATAATAATTAATTTGGAGGTGCTAAGAAGTGTAAAATAGCTACGCGCAATGTTAGGTCATACTAGATACTATTGGAAGTTCATCAAGAGTTATGCTTAGATTACCACGCCTATGGAAGAGTTTATAAAGAAGGACACTACATTCTGTTGGAATGAAGAATGTCAGCACAGCTTGGATTTCTTGAAGGAGAAAATGGTCACCACACTTATCCTGGTATTCCCGGATTGGAAGAAGGAATTCCACGTGCATGTAGATGCCTTGTGTCTTATGCTAGGAGCAGTGCTAATGCAGGCTGGTGAAGGGGATATGGATCATCCTATAGCGTTCACAAGCAGGAAGCTGTCAAAAGCTGAAAATAATTATTCAACAACAGAGCACGAAGGGTTGGATATGGTGTACGTGCTCAAGAAATTCAGACATTACCTGCTAGGTGGACATTTCAAGAAGTACACAGGCTATTGTGCATTGAAATATCTAGTCAATAAGCCTGTGTTGGGGGGGGAAATATGTAGATGGCTGCTGTTGTTTCAAGAATATGATGTTGAAGTAATTGTGAAACCAAGAAGATCGAACATGGGACTAGACCATATATCATGCATTGAAATAGGAGAGGAGCCTTCCAATTTGGAGGAAGGGTTGCCTGACGTGCAGCTCTTCATGGTGCGCATAACGGATAATGATTTTATGGATATTATCCACTTCCTGACTACAGGAATGGCTCTAGAGGGATATATCAGTCAACAAAAGAAAAAATTGATGGTGCACGCGACAGACTTTTCTGTCATTGTTGGCCATTTGTATAAGATGGGATCAGACGAAATACTTCGACGTTATGTGCCTAATTTTGAGCGAAACAATATCCTCATTGAAGCTCATGGAGGAGCTATGAGAGGGCATTATGCAAGAAAAGCAACAACGCAAAAGATTTGATGCACTGGATTGTGATGGCCGACACTGCATAAAGACTCTAAAGCATATTGTAGGGCATGTGATGCATGTCAGAGAACAGGCAGGCCATCGTAGAGGGATGAGCTATCTTTGAATCTGCAGGTGCCATTGCAACCATTTGAGAAATGGGCGATTGACTTTGTAGGACCAATTCAACCCCGGGGAAGAAGACGGGTGCACGTTATATCATCACCGCAACATAGTATTTGACTAGATGGGCAGAGGCACAGCTTGTGAAAGAATGTATAGGGGCAACAACAACAAAATTTTTGTTTGAATGTGTGTTGACGAGGTTTGGTTGCCCAAAGGTTTTTATGAGTGATCGCAGTATGCATTTTAAATTGAAACAATTAGCGCACTGACAAAAGCGTTTCAGGTTTAAAATCAAAAGAGTACGCCATATCATCCTCAGGCCAATGGAATGGTTGAGGCTTTTAATTAGATATTGGAGAATGCACTGACAGAGGTTTGAAATGCGCAGCAAAATGATTGGGACGTACGCGTACCGACCGTGTTATGGGCTTACAGAACTACTTGTAAAAATCTTACTAGTTAGGCACCTTTTAGGTTGGTCTATGGCATCGAAGCTGTGATGCCTATGGAATATATTATGCCCAGTCTATGCATAGCATCTTTCATAGAATGGAGGACCGCGGAGCCTTAGAAGAACGACTTGCGTAGCTAATGGATCTCGAGCAAGATAGATTTATGGCTAGATTCCATCAGCATGTTCAGAAGGAACACAAAAAACCTTCACACGATTGGCACATCAAACTATACACCTTCAAGGTAAATGATTTGGTTTTATTATATGATAGTAAGTTTGATAAGTTTCCAGGGAAGTTTCAGATGCACTAGCTAGGACCATATGTCATCAAAGAAATTACATATGGTGGAGCAGTTCAGCTCACGAAGTTGAATGGAGATCCATTTCTGAGAAGGGTAAATGGAAGCCAATTAAAGCCATACACAGGGGATCCAGCCTAATGACTAGATGATGGTAGCATAGTCTTAGCACTCTAGGCAACTGCAAGGGAGCGCGGGACTGTAAACTACACAGCCTGGATTGTAGAACTACGTGGCAGGGGGGCTACGTGAAAAAGAGTGATTTCACAATACCAGAAGAGACGCGAAGGGAGTTGCACTACAGAGGGAGGGATCACGTAGCACAACTAGAAAATGACAGCTAATGTCACTGTTCATGATTTGACCACCAGAAGATGATTAAGAGGAGCGAGGGGGGGGGAGGCGCGGTGGGGGGGCGACCTTTAAGGCAATTAAGGCTGAAATATTTGTGGATCTGTCACCAAATCAACATATATGGACGATTTTTGGGGAACGGTTGAATTTGAATTCAAATTCACCTATAAATTACGCATGGCCATCCATCAGGAAATACTTTGCATCCTTAGAGTTTTTATCGAGTTGTGCTATCGATTGAGTATGAATCACTCGTATTGGGAGGATTTACTCACGAGCCCTGCATTTTCCAATTTATCAAAGGTAAATCAGACATTCATCCTGGAAAATATGCTAGGACCAAGCCCTATGGAAAATATGAGTATTGGTGGAGATGTCACTTCTAAGGGGGCAGTTCCAGAAGTTGTAAGCGTGGAGGCTCCAACTGATGTGCCTACAGCACCAAGGTTGCCTAGGTTGAAACCTACACCACTATGGGAAGTCCCCAAGCCCAAGAAAGATAGGAAGAAGAAGAAAATGCCGGTGTGTGAGTCATCGAGGAAGCATGCTGCTACCCAGGCCCACAAGAAAGAAAAACAAGCCATGAAGGACATGGGGAAAGTGGTAGATTTGGAGGCTGAAGAAGGCACAAAGGATATAGATGTTAAGGGGGTGGAACCTATCTCCAAACTACCAGATTATATCCATCTGTGTAAGGGAAAATTGAAGGTCCCTAAGGACCCATATGCAGGAAAATTCCTCCTCAATACACCACTACTACCGAAGGGCATCACCTTTGAAGGTCCACGCTTGGTGCAGATTCCCCATTTAAATTTGGAGGACTCGGTTTGGGGAACCATGAGAGGTTCCCCTAGCTTGTAACAAAAAATTATATGAAAAGATTCTATTACAAAGAATCAAGTGTCACAGTGTTGGAGCCTGTGGAATGGATTTGCAGAGTGAATCAGTTGGGGTTGTTGAACTTGTTGTGGGTGCCCCACTACCACCGCTCCAAGATTAACCTTATTGTTATCAAGTAGTTGCTGACCTTGGTACATGATTTTTGGCTTGTAGGGGCCTGACCCAGGTTTAGAAGTGATTTAGCCAAACAAATCCTGGTACTACTAGCCATTTCGGCAACAGTCCGTAGAGTGCGGACTGAGGTCTCACCCGAAATAGTATGGGAGGGTGCTAGAACCAGGTTTCTACACCCTAGAGGTGTCTTGTGAGTTCAAGTGGTCCACATTTCAACCCTGTGCACACGTCGCTATACACTCTTACCTGTTCCTCGCAGCCTGAGGTGTTGCCTTTGCGCAACCCTACTCGGGGGTTGAACAGTGTTATTACCCAAGTCCTTACTAGTAATCCGATATTAGTTGATTACTTAGATTACTTGCATGTGTAAAGTATACTTAGCAATATAAATCATTCATACAAGTGCGCGTAGTAAATAAACAGCACATTAGCAATTGATATCAAACATGTAATAACTCAAGAACATATACACAGAAATTGGAATAAACTTCTTTTATTATTCTCTTCTCTGGTTACAGACTCGACTCTGCCCTACGCACTCAGCTGCAGGGTTCTACGCACTCAGTTGTGGACAACTAGGCCTCCGCGCACTCAGCTGCAGAGGCTTCTCTTACCCTACAACCCAAGACACACTTAAACACTTGCTCTATGGTTCTACTTTTCTATTTCATACTTTGCTGTAACTAACTATCTTTTACACTTAGAGCCTCACTCTATCTATACAATCCCATGGTCTGCGAACCATGCGTAGGCCGACATTACATTCAAAAGTAGGGCAGACAACCCTACGACTCTAACATACATTTTGCACCCACAATTCGCGGAGCTTTACAACAATATCAACTCGAAACTTGGGCTTTGAGCCCCAAAACATGCCATGGGGGGATTCCATGCCCAACAGGCCCCCAACACAAACATCATGACTTGCCCTCGAGTCCCTCTATCGATGCAACAATCTTGGTGTGGAGTCCCTCCAACTGTTCTCGAATGGTACTAATGTCTGCAGTGCACAGAGCTGCTGCTTGTTGAACCTGCTACATTCGTTCTTCTGAGACCTCTGTGTCTGGCGTGCTTTCCTGCATTTTCACGTGCATCCCCTGTATGTATGTGAGCTTTCCTTCGATATTCGTGATGATTGTGAAGGCCTTGTCAATCCAGGGCTGAACGCGTGCTTTGAGAACTTCTTCCTTATGTTGCATCGCGTCCACTTTCTCCTTTAATGCCTTAGTTTGCCGCATCCTCGCAAGCCGCTGAGTGAGGACCACTGTATGCACAGTTCCTCAGACACTATCGTATTGCTATTGGAGTTTTGGCGCCTCTGTCTCTAGGTGTTGGATGTTGGGGTCCTCCTGCAAAGTCGCGAGGACCTAAAGTGCTTGTTCCAACATGTCGGTATAGTCTCACATTGCACCCCAAATTTCTTCCAACCTTGTTGCGAGAGCGCTAGTGCATTGTTCTCTGACTTCTGGGGGAGTGGAAGGCTGTGCCTTCATCTGCAGCTTGGTAATTTGAAGATTCAGCTCTAGTTGAACCTTTGTCATTTCTTCCGTGGCCTCACAGACTCTGGTTGCCAATCTGTCGATCTGCACCCCTATTGATAGATCTTCTGGGATCGCCAGCTTTGAGACGCGTCGGTAAGCATCATCTACCATCTGCTCCAAGTGTTGATTTTATGATGTCAATTCGTCACGCTGCAAGGTGATTTCTTCCATGTTTATCTTCTTTTCACTAAGAACTTGGATGGCATGGCTCTCCCTGGCCTACAACTTTGTCATTATCCCATCCTGTAGTAGATACAACACCTCACGCAGAAGGGCAACCAAATTAAGGCCAGGGCCTTTCAACATGTTAACCGAAAATCTATCAGCCACATTCACTGTGACTAGGACCCCTTCCGACAACACTACTGTGTTTTCCATCCGTGTGCATGGCATCCGATCTACTGCCAAGGATCGTGCTGTGAGGTGGGTAGAAAGGGTACCCACCTGAGGGGGAAGCAACTATAACTCCTGCAGCTGCGCCCTGAGGGCCCCCAACACAATTTGGTGCTCCTGCGTAAAATCCTAAAGTGCTTCACTTGTGACATCGTGAACCATCTCACCAATGTCAGGGAGATCACCTTTAGTTAAGGTGATCAGGTCAATGGCCAACTTCGAGGCCTTGACCTTCTTCCTTGGTCCTGCTCTTTCTGCAATGCGTGGGTGATTTAACTGTGTGGATGCGGCCCTTGGGTCTGTACTCCCTTCTGTTGTTTCTATTTCTTCTGCCTCTTGCCCCTATGAGGATGTTGCATGGTCCTCATTCACCTTCATTGTTGCTTCCTCTACTGCTTGTGCTGCTACTGCTGCTTCTGTAGCCTTTTTCTGTTTTGTGGCTTTTTGTGTCACTTCCCGCGCTGCCTTTTCCTTAGTTGCCACTATTTCCTGCCGCCTTTTTTCAGCCAATTGTGTGACGTGTAACTTGTCATCATCCTTGTTCTTTTGCGCTACCACCTTCTCAAGTTCTTCCAAGTCTCAGGCGTGCCATTCCAGATTCCATGCCTCCAAGACAATGAAGATGGCATCATTAGTGGCTATAAATGGGAGCTTCGTCCACTATTTCATTGTATCCTTATGCACCTTGATGTATACATTATGCATTTTGGCTTTGAACTCTACAAAAATCTGCATACTATTGTACACGTAGGTGATAGGCGTGGCCTCCAATTGATCCACATCCGGATGCTCATCTCCATGAGCACCTAGAAAATTTTGGTGTCGTGAATCCGTTTGGCATCCTTTGTGACCCAGAGTGAAGCGTACTTCACGGCCTTTGGTAAGTCTCTGTCAATGTTGGGGAATTAATTGTCTTCTAGTAGTTCCCCTGCTACGAGCATTATGGATAACAACAACCACGCGTAGTGGGAGGTTTTACCCTGCTCCTGGGCTTCGCGAAATTTTGTCAAAAATTCATCGCAGAGGAATTTAGACCAGTTGAACTGGACCCCCTACGCGCACTGCTTAGCCAGTGCGACCACCGGCACTGGTACCTCATCGGCGTGTCATTTCCTCATAACTTTGCCGGACAGGAGTTGGGTTGCTACGCATACCCCTTTGTCCTTGATGCTGGAGATTGTGTAGCCCCTCTTCTTCTTCTCCAGCTTGTATTTTGCCTTCATGGCTTTTGCGAGTGCGAACTCACTACCCTTTCCTTCGGTTAAGGTCGTAGGGTACTTTCCTTTATAGGGGAGCCAAGAAATGTGGTGAATGAGGTCTGTCATGATGGGAATAGGCTCCTCAAGCCATAGATACCCATCATGCACCAGGCAGAGTAGCTGCTTGATGACGAAAATGGTGATGGGCGTGTGGTGGAAATGTGATATCCATAATAAGTGTAGAAACTCGGCCTTTTCCACACCGACCAGCCATTTTCGTGGCTCTAACATTATCACCACCCCCTGAGTGTTTTGCTTCATTAGGTTCCTGGTCTCTAGGTGTGGGAACTTCTCGTAGTCAGTGAGGTCCTAGTCTTCAAATTTCATTGTTAGCACGCGGCCTAAGTGCGTGCCCTCAAACACAATTCCATCTAGGAGGAGTGGGGTTTGGAGTGAACTCTTCATTTCATCCAGGTCCTTCGGCACTTTGGTTTTCCCTTTCTGCGGAGGAACATATGTGGGTAGTTTTATTACAGCGTGTATAGGTTGAATATCTTCCTCCATATCTTCATATTCTTTCGTTGTGATGATAAGGGCCTGCAAATATTCCTCCTCCTCATTTGTGTTGATCATGACAACTTTCCCCTTTTTTTCCATCGATAGTTTGTTGTGCCTTGAATTCCTTGAGGACACATGTACTAGACCCATTGCTTGTTTATCCTTCTTGGGCCTCGGCATTCGCGGTGATTTGGGGATTTCTTCTGCAACCCCGACGCCTTCTAGAACATCCTCCATCATTGGGGTCTGTGCAGCCTCACCGATGATTACCTCTTTAATCCCTAAACCATCCTTAGTGGCTGTCATCGTAGCTAGGCTATATTCTGTCACTTGCAAACTTAGGGGATCAATTATTGCTCGGCTCTCAATGCTCAGTGCTCTGCTCAAGCGCTTAGTTCTCAAATGACTAAGTGTTGTTCGCTGGCCATCCCTTTGTGTTTTATAGTGCCTTTCGAATTCAAATTCGATTGTTCCCCCCAATTTCGGGCCATTAATGCTTTCTTGGCAGCAAATTTTTCCAAATTTTACCCATAACTCATGTCTTAAATGCTTGCCACCCACTCCATTTGACCTCAAATCGAGCATGCCATCGTTAATAGTGACTTCAACGGTCATGTTCCAGCCAATCCTCACTACAGTGCAACCCTTCATGCGCAGTTGCGGACCCTATGACACTTTGCTTTTGCGCGCATCCCCAATATCATGTAGATTCCAGGAAGAATAATTTATAGTCCTCTGCTTCCTTTCAACTACTTGGAGCGCTAAGACTATCCTTCCTGTGGCTAGTCAGGTGGTTGCACCACCCATGTGGGGCTCCATCCCATCCTCCACCATGGTTCATGGAGAATCCCCATCTTCCATTGTTGTGGTCGGCATCGTGCACTCTACTATTTGCAATGTGCTACCTTGGTCACTACGTTTGGCAATATGTGGTCGAAGCCAAGGCAACAGACTAACCAGTTCACGGCGATAGTTTTCCAACTTGTGAGTATGATCGTACGTGCCTTGCCATACCATCCTCGGTTTTTCGATGAGAAATGCTTCCTTTATTTCGTTTTCCAGCTTCTTTACCTCTGCATCCATCAAAGCACTTTTCTCCCTTAGCCATACTCGGTCTTTTTCAAGTTTGTGAAATCTAAGGTTTCCCTATCGGATTTCTTCCTCAAGTCTTATGTGTTCTGTTTCTCGCGGTTGTGTGATTCCTTCGCTCTGGGCTTTGCGAGCTGGCGTATCTATGGGTGTTGCTCTTCGCGGACTAGGCTTTGCATGCTCCATAGGGATTACAACCCTGCTTCATACTTTAGCCTTGGAAGTGCTCGCATGGTCAGGGTTTTTCACATAGTCCTATAAGCCCATAGAACCACTAGTACGCGTGGGTCCCAGTCAGTACGTCTCACATGGTGGACCGTGTTTAGCGCTTCACACATCTTGTAAAGGCTTCCCTGTGTATAATCTTCAGTATGCTTGGTCTTATCATACTTCGTCATTCGTGCCTTTGTTGTGCTCGCTCTTGCTTGTTGTTCCTATTTTCTATTGTGAGTACGGTGTGCGTTCGTGCAGGTTGTGTACCATATGCCTGTACCCATCTGGAGAGGTGGGCATGTAGGCTTTTTCGTCCATCATACCTGACTTCCATTCGTAGTTGAGGCTTTCAAAACCATATAAGCATCATCGTTCTGCATTCGTGCCAATTCTCAAAACTTCTTTGATGCGTACCCCACCATCTTGTGGGCGTTGCTCGCAGTGCCCATTTCAGAGTGTCAAAATGCTGCTGTTCTGGGACTTCTCTTTCAAATTTATTCAGGAATTCATCCACCATTGTCAACCTATCATACAGAGGCAGATCCCTTACCTATGTTGTCACTTAGCATAGTGATCTTACAATCATATTGCAATTGAGCATGGTTACCTCGTGTAACTGGTTCTGCCATCGTTCTATTTCCTCATCCGAATCTGATGTGCGGGAGCTTTCGCACTCCCACAAAATCCTGCCATCCTCTGTAGGATTTACCCACTCCTATTCCCAAGCAGTTATCTTGTAGATACAGTCTAACTTGTAGTTGTGCACTGGTTTTATGTAGCGTGATCCTTCTGCAGGGTCTAAAGGTAAGACTACGCACAGTGAATTTTTCTCAAAAATCATTTTACGCTTCTTCAGGTTTATCACTCCGTTAATTTCAGTGGCCTAATCTATTCCGAGTAGCGTGGGATAGGGATTTCTATCATCAACAATCTCTATCACTTCGAAGTTCGCAAGCACACTTGCACCTTCAATATCCACCGTTACTCCCTGCAATCGTCCCATCGGTAGGATATTTTGTTGATTCGTCGTTCGCAATTGAATAGGGGACAACTGCAACGTGGGTCTGCCCATGCGCTCCCATGTCTACTTTGGCAGTACATTCACATTCGATCCAAAATCCAAAATCACTTGATCCATTTCATATTCCCCGATTTGCGCAGCCAATCTCATCTCCCTTCTTGTTCGCGATGTGTGCTTCCCGAGCTTCCGAACTACGCAAGGTTCTCCTGACCCAACGCACCTAGTGATGAGTTCCTGCAGTACCTTCATAGCCTTGTTGTCGAGCAGCAACTTCATGCATGTTTCCAGAAAGGCATTGAGCATTGAAGGATCCATCTCCGGTTCTGGTTGATCCTTACTACCTGAAATGGAGGTAGCCGTGAAGCTCTTCTTAGCTTCCATGAATATCTCCTTCGCACAATCCAAATTGAACTCTGGCTCCTTTGTAGGAGCCTTGTGAATCCAAGCACTTTCTTTGGGTTGCTTGCCCTTGTCATCTCCTATCATAATACTGCTTTGGAGCACGATGTTTACATTCGAGTCCTCTTCGCATGGCTTAGACCTCATCATTTGCAAATTCTGAGTCGGGGGAGGCTAGAGTATTCCTTTATCAGGGAACCTTGCTATCAGTGTAGGGAAATCCTCCATGTCATGATCAAATCAGGTGCAATATAAACATGATTCCCTCATTGAATTTGTACAATTGTGTGCATAATGCCTCGGCCCTCTGCAATTGTAACAAATCAGCTGTCCGTGACCCCTTGCTAGTCCCATTCCAGCTCGACCTCTTCTGCGCCCCTAAAATCCAGCTTGTACCATCCCTGTATTTTGATCGAGGGCTCGCGTTTTGGTCTGTACTATGTAGGTAGGAACCCAATCCATCATAAGTTCATAACTTATGTAGGTGTTCTCATCATGGCCTACTGACCTACAAAAATTACAGAACAATTGTTGGGACATCTGTGTATACTTTTGTAATAGATGACAACTATCTATAGCATGTTTTCCTCCTGTCTGACAAATTGTGCACCATAATGCAGGCACTGCGCTTGTCCCTACTTGTGCCTTTGGTCTCAATGGCATCTACCCTCCTCCCACAAGGTATTTCGTGAAGACTGGACAATGGTCCTTGTCATGCCCCTGGCCTTTACATTTTATGCACCATACCTCCTTGCGCGCCTCTATCCGAGTTGCCCTGTCCTGTTTCAAACTCTGCATTTCCAGACATAAATTTTTCAGTTGCGAGTGGATTTGTTGGATTCCCAGACCAGGATCTTATATTGGGTTCTCGTGTAGTCTCATTGCAATCTCCAAAGCTTCGGCATGGGTGGATAACTTCTATTGTGACAATACCGTCCTTAGATGAGACATTAGTGATGCTACAAACCATGCGCGGTGCTACCCATCTGTCAAGGTCATGCTGGCTTCACAAATCATACTCTTTAGTCTCTAATCCAGCTCCCAAGGTGTGTCGCCTGGAAGCATCGCGATTTCCTTAAACCCGATAATCAACTATGTCTCTGATTTTGGCCTGCTAAATTCCCTGTTCAACGCAACTTGGATATCTACGATCCCCACGTTTGGATGGTCATTAGGGTGCTTAATGTACCATGTTAGTACACAATCCTGCAATTCTCTTACTAGCATTGCCTTCTTTATATTGTCATCCATGACTCCTTGTGATTCCCATACAGCTTTTACTACGAACCAAAATTGGTTCGGATATTTGTTCCCTACTCCTTTGAACACATGCAATTTTATCACACTCGCCATATTGAACTATGGTGGTGGCAGAGGTGGTGTGGGTGGAGATGGGGGTGAAGATGGTGAGACTAGTGGTGGTGTAGGTGGAGGTGGTATGTGCGGAATTCACTGCCTTATCAGATTGATCACACTTCTTGGTGAAACTTTCGTGAGCTCTTCCTTGCTTTCTCGCTGAGGTAGGGGCTATTCTCTATCTCTGTGCTACCTTCGTTTCTATAGATCCTCCCACTTTGTGTAGCCCCAAACATCAATTTATTCGCATAACCCACTTTTCACACAATAACATCTTAATCCAAGTGTTCAAAGATTTAATGTACTTACCTCGTGGTCCTTTGAGGAAGCGTCGTTCCGCCTCGCTTTAGCTGACTGAAGTATATACCACGAACTCGGTGATAAACCCTCCTATAATTTGATCAAGCCAATGGTCCATAGTGCATGCAATCTTATCTTCTGATGCTTCTAGTCTACACACCAACTCTGGAGTCCACAGAATCGGTTTGTCGAGCCTACACCTTCCTTGACTGTCCGCTAGTTTTGCAATCAACTTGTACAACTCAGAGGGGAAGGAAGTTTTTATCTCAAAATCAGACCCTGGAAGGCTGCTGACCAGGAAGACCTTAAGTAACTATTTCAAACCTACTTTAGGCTGAGGCTTAGCCTCCTCAACCTGAGAGGGCTCTCTCAAAACGGTTAATGATGTTGATTATAGTTAAGATGGCTAACTCTTGTGAAACAAATTTAAAAATATGAATGGTGGAAACACATTTAGAAACTATCCATTGGGCTTATGGAGTCAAAAAAATCTCAATATAACAATGAATTCAACCTTACATAGAAGTCAGGGCATTCAACATTTAAAATATTCAGAACATAATAATTCAGATAGGATCACATAGTCTATGAATGCATACAGGAAGTTAGAGCACCTCAAGTGAATTCTAAGTGATTACACATTCATACCACTACAAGAATTAGGAAAAGGACAACATCACACATTCTGAACATAAAATCCCTCATGAATCCTGAGAAGTAACGCCAAACATGTATTATCAAAACAGAGTATTACATAAGCCAAATATCAGCGTTTTTCATAAAATTTCCAACCCTTAATACATTTCTCTTTCTCCTATATATATATCTCTTCCACCTAACTGAGATTCCTCCTCAAGCATGAGGGGAATTCGAATTCCTCCTTATTTGACACCTATTGACACTTAAACTAACTATTTAATACAAAAGACAACTAACTAGGAGTCCTAGAGACCTAAAACAATGAGGAGTGTAACTCTTCATTATGATCAAAACAACCTTATCTAGGAATTAAAAACTCCTTTTGACACATACAAATCCATGAAGTCAAATTTGATGAAGCCCATAACCTTCCAGCTGGCCCTTGATGACTCATCCTTTTGTTGTTCCTAGAAACTAGGAAATTGTCCCTTGCTCTATTCTGGCTCAAAAATAGGTCTTGGGACAGAGCTCATAACTTCTCAAAAAAATTGTATTTAGAAAAACTGAAGGACAATTTTGTGAACCAATCCATGCTTAACAAAAACCTCTCTTGGTTTTTTGAAACACCTTTCCTACCGCCCAAAATATGTCTTTGAAAAACAGGTGTCAAATAGAGAAATAGGCTTGTGAAAAACTGCACTTACAGCAGTTTCATAGCGCAAGTTTGATCATTCATTTCTCTCAAATAATAATGGATATGAAGAAAGTGGAAGAGGTTTTTGTACTTCAGTATCTTAAGGATGAAAATTCTCTTTCACTTTTTGGAGATGAGGTTTTAAATGCTCATAAACGCTTCTAGAAATTGACTGGTAAAAACAAGGAGAGAAAGTTCCTCCTTTTTGCTTTTGATCTTCACAAGGATATTCGAAATTAATTATGTCTGTTGTCCTTCTTCGATTACACAAAAATGTATTGGAGTGCCACGTTCTTGATGTGCTGTAGACCTTGCCCATGCACGTGTATGAGGATAAAACTTGTTTAATTATGCCTGAAGTATGATGAACAATACTTGGCTGTGATCAGCTTTATGACAAATGGCTTATGGTTTATATATGCTTTTGCTTTGCTTGTTTTGTGCTTGCTGAATGCTTATCTTGTGTAAATGATCCTTCTTTAGAAACTCCTTTTCGAAAAGGTTTCCCTTTTGTCCCTCCAAATCGGTCAACTTCATCAAAATATGTGGCTACAGCAGTTTCGTATCGCGCTACGAAACTGCTATGCATTAGGCATTATCTTTAGCAGTTTCGCAGCGCGCGCTACGAAACTGTTGTGTAATCACAAAAACACAGTTTAAATGCCAAAATTCGACTATATTGAGTCTCTTTGTATTGGAATGTCTTTTTCAACTGCCCTGAAGCTATTCAAAACTGAAATGGAGATGCATCGTTCTTGAAAAAACTTGCAACAAGGTAAATCATCAAAATTTGGTACATGACCTTACTTGCTATGTGATTTTCCTTAGCTAAGGCAATCCTTTCTGCTAGCTTAGTTGTATCTTCAAATCCTCAGTTTGCCTCTTCATAATTTTGATGTTGGGTTTGAGCCTATTATTAATCCATCTAATGTATCTTGCCTTGCTTAACTTAGGAACTGCCTCGCTTGAAACAATGATGAAGATTTCTGATCTCTACTCACCATAGGCTTGTTTGCTCAAACTAAGAATGGTAGCAAATGTCTATTGCATGAACACGACCAAGATCAGCATGAATATGTTCAGGATCAATTAACTCTTCCGTTACCATTTTTCTTTGAAATTTTGTCAGTGATAACAGAAGTAAAGAAAATTTCATGGATTTCTGTATATAAGTAGTGCTCTAACCATTGTTCCTTTGATACTCACGGATTCCTATTTTCCTTCACTGTGAACTCGTGAATCTTTCTGTCCAACCACCGTTCAATTTCTTTCTTCATCAGATTCTAGTGACACGACATCAGACATCCCTTATACAGATCCTGGTCCTGGCAACAGAACCATTTGCTGGCTTGTAGGTGCCTGACCCAAGTTTAGAGGTGATTTAGCCAAACAAATCCCGGTACTACTGGGCTTTTCGACAACAATCCATGGAGCGCCGACTGAGGTCTAACCCGAAGTAGTATGGGAGGGTTCTAGAACCAGGATTCTGCACCCTGAAGGTGTCTGATGAGTTCAAGTGGTCCGCAGTTCATGTAGGTTTTAACCTTGTACAAAAATTACCTTCATATGAATTCTAAAACATAGAAAATAAACAATGCGAGAGCATAACACATAAAACACATATACACAAAGATTTTCCCCTAGATCCCAAAACCAGGACTACTAGCTTGATTTTTCATTATATTCCTTTCAATGTTATAATACATATTTGTACATTCTGAAGCATCCAATACCATTGAACGAAAACCATCACGTCCAAAACCATGGACCGAAAGCCATAGGTAGGTCCGCCCAACCTAATTTAGGGTCCAATTTGTTTTTTTCCCAAGGTACTTCCCCGGACCCCATAGAGGGGGGATACCCGCCCCCCTCAAACCCCCCGGACAGGGGGGGCTACCGCCCCCCTATGACCCCCCCACTGTGTAATCAGTGCAACAAAAGGGAGGCTCCACCCCCCCTCTAACCCCTCGATTAACTATGTAGGTTAGTTGTGGAAAGAATATAACACAACCCAATAGTTCGACCCTGCGTGCATGTCGCTACACGCTCTTACCTGTTCCTCGTAGCATGAGGTGCTGCCATTACGCAACCCTACTCAAGGGCTGAACAATGTTATTACCCAAGTCCTTACTAGTAATCGATATTAGTTGATTGCTTAGCTTACTTGCATGTGTAAAGTATACTTAGCAATATAAATCATTCATACAAGTGTGTGCAGTAAATAAACATCATATTAGCAATTGATATCAAACATGTAATAACTCAAGAACATGTGCACAAAAATTGGAATAAACTTCTTTTATTATTATCTTCTAAGGTTACAGACTCGAGTCTTCCTTGTGCACTTAGCTGCAGGGGTCTGCGCACTTAGCTACGGAAAACTAGGCCTCTGCACACTCAACTACAGAACCTTCTCCTACCCTATGACCCAAGACACACTTAGACACTTGCTCTATGCTTCTACTTTGCTATCTCATACTTAACTCTAACTAACTATCTTTTTCACTTAAAGCCTCACTCTATTTATACAATCCCATGGTCTGCAGACCATGGGTAGGTCGACATTACATTCAAAACTAGGGCGGACAACCCTATGTCTCTAACATACATTTCACGCCCACAATTCGCGGAGCTTTACAACAATATCAACTCAAAACTTGGACTTTGAGCCCCAAAACATGTCGTAGGGGGATTCCATGCCCAACAATGATGGATTCTTGTGGCTGAGCATGTCAATCCCTATCACTGATATGCTGATCCATCAGATCACGTTGTTGCCACACTTAGGGTTGAATCTGGCCAAGGAGTTTGGTGGAAAGACGAGCGAGCGCGACCTCGCTGAGAAAATGAAGGAACATTTCAAGCTCACAAGGAATTCGTGTGGGTACTCTATTACGTCAATCATTGACCCCACAATAAAAATTGATATGCATATCCTTGCTGGAAAAGTCATGAGAAAATGTCATGCAGATGAGGTTCTGGTGCCAATTATTTCACTAGTTGCACAGTGGGCAGAGGGTGTGTAGTTCAATTGGTCGTGCTACCTTTGTAGTGAGTTCATTGCGAACTGTCAAGAGGTGTAGGATGAGAGTAAAACATTCCACTACGTGTGGTTGTTACTCTCCATCATATTAGTGGCCTGTGACCTACCGGAGGATAGTCAATTTCCTCCTGTCGATAAGGGATTACCGGAGGCTGCATAGTCTGCATCCCTCTGGGAAATAAAGGATGCCGCGCGTCACAAAGACCAAAGTCTTCTAGGTGTTGATGGAGGTGAGCATTCGCATGGCCATCAACCATAAGCCATGGTTGTCACCAACCATGTTTGAGTAGCTAGAAGAGTATGCGGAGTTTAAGGCAAATTTCCACCGCATCTACATCAGGGCACGAAAGGATCCACAACAAAAATGGTTTGATCAGTCATACTTGGCCATGGATGAGACCATATAGGAAACCATCAAGCATTGGCTAATAGATTGGTATTCTCCATCCGATTTGGCCACAGGAACCAACAAGTCTAGCGAGAAGCAAAAGAAGGAAGCAGCCAAGTAGAAGGTCCAACAGTTGGCCGAGAAATGAAAAAAAGAGGCAAAGGAGAGGGACAAGGTGGAAAAGGAGCACATCGCGAAGCAACAGGTTGAACAAGAAGAGAATGACTCCAATCGTAGTGGTCAGTCTCCTTCTCCCCAAACATAGGAGGAGGAGCAGTCAGAGCAGGGCGGCGACAGTCAGGAGGAACATAACACTCCCTTCCGATTAAAGAGATATAGGGATCAATAGAAGGAAGGGCCATGAAATAAGTCAAAAGTGACAAAGCGGTCACTGGATCCAATCACTCTAATAGAAGGCGAAGTTGATGAGATTGGAGACAAGGTGTGTGATACCATAGTGGAACTGCTACAGCAGTTCGAATAACATCAACTATAGCTGCTAAGTACCATTCAAAAGGATCCGCATGAGCTATAGATCCAAACCAGTAGGATCCAGGTGAGTGTAGGGCAGGTAAGCACCCCACAGAAAAGTTTGGCACTGGGAACCAGTCAGGAAACAGAGATGGTTAGGTCACTTGATCTCCAAGTAGTCGCGCTACCAAATGGATCCTAGAGTGCGGAGGCGGCCGATGATAAGGTCGTCATAAGTTCTTTGAAAAACATCGGTCTCAACCTGACTGTGCTCCCTAATGAGTATCTTCACATGCTGCAAGCAGGTGTGACAGGAGAGTTCAGAGCTCGGGAATAGCACACACTAAGTCTAATAAGTGAGTATAGGGTGAACAATGAGTAAATATTCATCGAAAAGACAAAGGCGTTTTAGGCAAAGGAGAAAATTCAGGTGCAGAGAGCCTAGCTAGCATCCATGGTGAAATAAGTGTGCAGAACCATGTCAGAATTGCATATCCGAGAGGAAGCACCGTTGAAGGAAAAGATCAAAAAACTTGTTGCAGGTGTGTGCAATGCCAAGGCAGAAGTGGCTAGAGTTTAGTTTGAGTTGAACATGAAGATAACAGAACTGGAGCTGAATCCACAGCCTTCCACCCCGCGAGAGGTAAGGGAACAATGCGAAGCCACTGTTAAGGATGGAGTTGCTATGGTGGATGCCACGGTGGTGGACTGGACCGCGTTGTTTGAGCAGGCTATGAAGGTAGTTACAACCCTGCAGGAGGATCCCACCTTGCAAGTCTTGAATGTTGAAGTTCGCAAGCTCCAACAACAATATGATGAAGTAAGGGTGACGATGCGCACCATTGTTACAACTCAACACCTCGCCAAGCTGCAAGAGGCTAAGCAAGTGCTTACACATGTGGAAGCAGTGCAGAAGAAAGAGGTCGTCCTTAAGGCCTTGGTTGGATGATGCCTACATCGTCTCTACCAATATTCAGGAAAAATTGCTGAACTTGCACAATACGCAATAGAAGATCAAGGAGGACAATGCAGAACCAGCCACAGAGTAGCTGGTGGACCAGATCAAGCAGGAAACCACGTAGAGCATGGCTGAAGTAGTGGTTGCACAAGCGGAGCTGGAGGGATCTTCACAGTAAGATCTCCGCACCAGTCGAGTGACTTGAGAGCAAGTCACAATATTTGTTTTGGGGGACTATTGGGATGGGGTCCCCTGGGTCAATTTTAGGGAAAAAAGCCCTAGTTTTGTTATATACAATGTAAAATCTCCACAAATTTTGGTCACAGAGCATGTAGATATTAAAGGATTCAAAAAGGGTTTTACTCTTCTTTTATGTAAGTTGAGTCGGATTTTGAAGATCTACCCATGGTTCATAGACCATGGGATTGTATAAATAGATGTGTCTTAGGGATGTCTAAGGGAAGTAAGTAAGAAGTCTATGGAAAGAGTCTAAAGGGTTAGCGCAGGAGAGTAAGAAGGAAGGCTCTACAGCTGTGTGCACAGAGGCCTAGAGTAGAGTCCACAGTTGAGTGTGCGGACCCCTGCAGCTGAGTGCGTAGGGAAGTCTTAAGTCTGTAAGCTAGATTGATTATCAATAAAGAAGATTATTACTAAAATTCCTCTATTTACCCATTTACTTTTGTTATGTATGAATGTGCTTTATGATGTGATAAATAATGCTTGTATGAAATAATGATGTATTGATGCATGAATTTACATGGTTTATATTATTATATGAACGCAATTGACATTAAGTGTTGAGGTGAAGATTATGCTATTGCATGTTAGAGTTATTGGCACTTAAACAGATCCAAGTAATTGTTGGGTTAAGAATAGTCTTGGATGCGCGTAAGTGGATGATTAGCGTGTTCAGGGTTCGTAAAAGCTAGTCGTATACCTTCGAGGAGGTATAGAGGCCAGTTCAAGGGAGTTATATCGATAAGCCATAAAGTATAATCGATCCACGCGAAGGCAGATTTAGGGCATAAGACAACATCACATTGATCTCTGGGTGCAGAAACTTGGTTCCAACATCCCCCCATATTGCTTTGAGTTAGACTTCAATCTGCGCTCTGTGGATTGATACCGAAAGGGCCAGTAGTGTAGGGATTTGTTTGGCATAACTAACTCTGAACCTGGGTCAGGACCCACTAAGCCAACAAGCTAACAGAAGCCTATTTTGGGAAGAATAAGTTTGTTTCCAGAATTGAGTATATGTGTTGGCCTTTAGCATCTCATTTTTTCGCTTGATTTCATTGTACTTAGCAAAAATATTTGGCTTTGTTTGGCCTTGATCCAACTCTGTTGTCTGTGACGAATCTAGAGGAACTTGTGAGGCTGAGGAAGATGGAGAGCCTTGTTACCGGGAATAGTGTCCACTCAGAGCTGTTATTCCCACTAAGATTGGTAGCTATCTTAGAAACAAACAAGTAAAGTCTACTTTCTCTTTCCTTTATGAAAATAGATAAGAGTGGAGCAAAGGACACCAACCTTAGTCTTGCGCTTGGTTCCCTTGTTTGATTCCTCTCCTTCTTGATAGATATTTGTTGCTTCGTCTTCGTCCACCTAGCTTCAAAGAGCACCTGTGGAATCAAAGCAGCATACTACTATCGAAGAGCAGAGATCTATATTCATAAATAACATAGGACCAGATATGTGTTAACCATACAAATGCATATATAATCAAACATACAAGAATATGGAGGAAAACTTGAATAGATTTATTAATATCAAGAATAGCAAGAGGATTACAACCAATAGTTCTGACCC
>APFE030166578.1:0-83809 GCA_000404065.3 Pinus taeda | reverse complement strand
TGCAGGAAGTCCAATTTGATTCATCAAATAAAATTCAACATTTTACCCAGAAAAGATCCTATGAAAAGCAGCAGGAAATCCAATTCCAATCATTCAAAAAATTTCTACATTACCTAGAAACGATCGTATGAAGAACTTGGATGCAGGAAGTCCTGATTTGAATTTATCTCCACAAACCAGACCCCACTCTGCAATAATGGAAGTATTGTCTCCTCCTACCCATTCCCACAAGCTTTTATCCATCTCACAGATAGAACTCTGCTTAGTCCAGGAATTCATGTTTGCATGCAAAACTTGGGATTGATGATCAACACAACACCAGGCTGGGTGCTTATCTGTGAAAATGGTAACCAAGGTGTGCTGGGCATCAAAAAAACCAAGCAAGGGAAACCAGAAAAACATGGATAAGCTGTGCATACCCAAAGCCACCAACATATTCATCTATTATATCCTCTAATGACACCTCTACTTTCTCTTCCTTTCCCTTTTCCTCATGCAGAGGCAGGAATTCCTGATCACTGTCTATATTACTGGACTCCATGGAAAAGACTTCAAAACTTCAATTAACTGTATCTGGCCATCGCTATTCCTAGCCTGTACTTATATGTGTCTTTCATGCGAGAGGGGTACTGAATTCATGGTTGATATTGACCCAAAAAACTGTGCTGCTTTTTTGACAGACACCAAGGTGGGAGACACGTATGTTTTTTTCACCACCTAATAAACATTAATTTCAACAACATCAATAAATGGTGCAATGTCAGTGAAGGAACTGTGATTCCAGTAATCTTTTCAAAAGATTTTTTTTAAATCCAGATGTTGAAAGTATAGCATTATCATCCCGCATTAATGCCTAATAAACATTAATTTCAACAACATCAATAAACGGTGCAATGTGAAGGAACTGTGATTCCAGTAATCTTTTCAAAGATTTTTTTTAAATCCAGATGTTGAAAGCATAGCATCATCATCCCGCATTAATGCATAATAAACATTAATTTCAACAACATCAATAAATGGTGCAATGTCAATGAAGGAACTGTGATTCCAGTAATCTTTTCAAAGATTTTTTTTAAATCCAGATGTTGAAAGTATAGCATTATCATCCCGCCTTAATGCCTAATAAACATTAATTTCAACAACATCAATAAATGGTGCAGTTTCAGTGAAGGAACTGTGATTCCAGTAATCTTTTCAAAGATCTTTTTTTTTAATCCAGATGTTGAAAGTATGGCATTATCATCCAGAATTAATCCACACTCTGATACCAAAAACTGATGCCAATACAACGCACAATGATCAAGTACACCATATTAAACACTGATCAAGGCAGTCACACCTTTGTGATTGAGCGAAGAGATTTTGGGTATATACCACAGCCTGCATGCTTGTTTTGCAGCCAAAGCCCTGCATACATGCCTGGTGGCCATCCTTATGTAGCCAGTAAGTAAGATTTTTTCTTTCAGAAAAGTGAATGTGAAAAAGGGCAGTCAATGTCCAATGCTGGTTACATTCACTCCATAGTCAGTTGAAACCAAGTGCAAGATTGATAAGATTGTCTACTAAAAACTAATCAAATTAGCAATAGGAATTTGATTGTTTCAATAAAATAAAATAGAAAAATTCCTATGAGGAACATAGATGCAGGAAGTCCAATTTGATTCATCAAATAAAATTCTACATTTTACCCAGAAAAGATCCTATGAAAAGCAGCAGGAAATCCAATTCCAGCCATTCAATAAATTTCTACATGACCTAGAAAAGATCCTATGAAGAACTTGGATGCAGGAAGTCCTGATTTGAATTTATCTCCACAAACCAGACCCCACTCTGCAATAATGGAAGTATTGTCTCCTCCTACCCATTCCCACAAGCTTTTATCCATCTCACAGATAGAACTCTGCTTAGTCCAGGAATTCATGTTTGCATGCAAAACTTGGGATTGATGATCAACACAACGCCAGGCTGGCTGCTTATCTGCGAAAATGGTAACCAAGGTGTGCTGGGCATCAAAACAACCAAGCAAGGGAAACCAGAAAAACATGGATAAGCTGTGCATAACCAAAGCCACCAACATATTCATCTATTATATCCTCTAATGACACCTCTACTTTCTCTTCCTTTCCCTTTTCCTCATGCAGAGGCAAGAATTCCTGATCACTGTCTATATTACTGGACACCATGGAAAAGACTTCAAAACTTCAATTAACTGTATCTGGCCATCGCTATTCCTAGCCTGTACTTATATGTGTCTTTCATGCAAGAGGGGTACTGAATTCATGGTTGATATTGACCCAAAAATCTGTGCTGCTTTTTTGACAGACACCAACGTGGGAGACACGTATGTTTTTTTCACCACCTAATAAACATTAATTTCAATGCCATAACATAAAATGCCTGTCCCGTTTCCATTCTGCCCGTGTCTCTTCCCCTTGCCAGATCTAACGCTTGAAATTTGTTTAATTGTCTAACATCTAATCGTGTGGTGCACAAAATGACAAGTAGACAATGAGGGAAGTTGATTTCAGAGGGAAACGCCTTACGGCGTAACTACGACATATGACCTCATTTTGAGGAACTTCGTAGCCCATTAGAAATCTATTTATCGAGAAGTACATTTTATAATTATAATTGGAAAACTATGAATGTTGAGTATTTGTTTCACTAAGAGAAGTTGTTTAGCACCAAAAAATGACTTTTGAGGTTTAAGAAAAAATCAACTATACAAAATTTAACAAAATAAAAAAATATGATGTGAACCAATGGAATAGGTGTGTGACCATTGATATCCACCAAGATCACAAATTGGACATGCTCAAGGGTAATTTTTGAAATGTAACATTTTCGAACAGGAAGTTACACCATAACAACTTTGTCATTAAGAGGTTGGGCATGTTTTGCCTCTCTAATTCCATCCATACTATTATTAGCTCCAAGAAAATATATCATCATGTGATCATCGTGTTAGACTCAGTCTTGTCAGTCCCTTGTCAGAAACAAATTCTCCAAAGTTCATTTCTCATCATTTACAATCATTAAAGAGTCATTTTAATTCTTGAGTCCAGGGTTTGGTCTTGTGCAGGCCAGAGGAAAGTTCAGTAGGTTTTTCAGGGATGTCGTCGTCAATAATGTGAGATTGATTCTTCTTCAAAACCCTGTTTTGAAGAAGAAATCATTAAATGTTTTTTTTAGAATATGTAATTTGTCAAAATGTTTCAAATTCTCCAGCTCTTCAAATGGCAGCAGCTTCAGCAGCTCCTATCCCTACAAAAGCAAAATCAGAAAGAACATCATCAACAATCAGAGCCAAAGAAAAATCAAACAAAACAGAGTTTTGCATCCAAATGCCAGAAATGCCAAATTATACAACACGCTCAGTTGTTGTAGGAGTTTGATGGTTATAATTTTGAAAGTGAACCATGTGTGGCTTGTAGCTGGCCAGACATTGGAAAGAAAACTCATGATTTCTCTCATAGATAAGGCACAACATAATCAACCTTTGAGTGTGGATCCAAAATTTGTTAATGGACTAAGAAGTATTCTCTGCAGTTCGAGTTTGGACAAAGAGTTCATAGCAAAGGCAATCACTCTACCTAGAGAGGGAGAAATCATGGACCTCATGGAAGTTGCAGATCCGGATGCTGTTCATCGTTGTTTTGTTAGAAAACAACTTGCATCTGAATTGCGTGCAGAACTTAAAGCAGAGCTTAAAAATGTAATGCTGCTCTCGCAGCTACCAATGGTCGCTACATCAACATTCAAGAAGAGAGGGAACAATTTGATGGTGAAAAGGTCGAATTGGAGAAGTGGAGAGCGAAAATTTGTTTACAGAGCCATCGAGTGGAGGTATGGTGTGTGCTACCCATAGAGAGTGTGCGCTACCCATATAAGGTGCGCTACCCACATAAGCTCCCCAGCCCTTTGCAAAGAACACGGGCGCTACCCATATAGGGTGCGCTACCCGTTGGGTAGGCGTGCTACCCATACAGTGACAGAGCTAAAAATTCATCTTCGCTCCATCAAAACTCAATTTGATTCAGTTTATTTGTCTCCAAGTGTTTGAGGATCAATTTTTATTGGTAGTGGAGGATTTTATTTCAGAGTAGCTGAACCTAATTAAAGATTCAATTTCTGATATCAAGAAAATGAATTCCGAATCAGAAATTCTCAAAGCAGGGGTTGGAAAATATAATTATGGGCAATTTAATTCTGTTTCAGTCTGTTCCACATCGTCCATGACTAGTAGCTGCACATCGACAACTTCCACGACTCCTACTTCCAGTTCATTGAGGCTGCATCACTACCAGGTCTATAGTTCGAATCCCAGGAACGTTATAAAAATTGGGCATACCGTGAAAAGGTATTGGGTGCCCCAGCTCTTCAGGACGATTTTTACCTGAATCTCGTTGATTGGTCATCTCATAATATACTTGCAGTAGGCCTGGGTACATGTGTCTACCTATGGAGTGCTTGCAGCAGCAAGGTAACAAAGTTGTGTGATGTGGGACTGAATGATAGCGTATTGTTGGATGGACACAACGAGGCACATATCTTGTTTTTGGCATACATATTGGAGAGGTGCATATTTGGATGCAACTAAATGTAAAATGGTTCGGACTATGGAGGGTCACTGCATGAGAGTAAGGGCATTAGCTTGGAGTTCACACATATTATCTTCTGGAAGCAGGGATAGAAACATTCTTCAACGTGATATACCTCCTCTGCGTAGCGTGCACCTCTAGTGTTGTGGTAAGATTCAATGATCACACCGCTGCTGTTAAGGCCATTTTTTGGTCCCCCATCAACGCAGCCTTCTTGTTTCTGGAGGTTGGACAGCAGACAGGTGCATTCGCTTCTGGAACACTTCAACGGGCTCTCACCTAAATAGTATGGACACTGGAAGTCAGGTTTGTAATCTTATTTGGCCCAAGAATGTCAATGAACTTATTAGCACTCATGGCTATTCTCAGAACCAAAGATAGTATGGGCGATATCCAACCATGTCAAAGCTTGCAACTCTTACAGGCCATACCCTTCGGGTCCTTTATCTTGCAATCTCACTTGATGGGCAGACGATTGTCACAGGTGCAGGGGATGAAACTCTACGTTTTTGGAATGTTTTTCCACCACCTAAATCACAGAGTAATGTTCGTGATGATGGAGTTTGCTCTTTAGGCAGAACTCAAATTCGATAATATATTTATCTTGACATTTACGAGTGGATCCATAAGTTTCCCTTCATTGGAAGATAACACGAGATGTCCTTAATTTGCAAGTAAGGCTGCAAATGTTACTTTTGTAAATTGGGAATAATAGGGAAGGCAGCGGAGAACTGTTCTTGTGACCATGTTTATTCTTTTGTACAATGAGGATATCATTAACCAACACCTGCCAAAGGGAGTTCTGCGGTATTACGTTTCAGAGGATCACAGACCAGAATTGTTGTTAGTCATTTTTCAGTAGAACATGTGCGGAACTTCACAGATATTTCCCTACCCTTGTCCAACCAAAAGTCAGGGAATTGGTAGAATACATGCCAGAAGAAGAAGTCAAAGCACGTCAAAATTAGAACGCAAAAAATATAGGAACGAATTTGCCTATTTTTATCCTGAGTCCTGATTCTATGGGATCTGCGCTCCAGTTTTGCCTCTTAATTAGCCAATCACCAGAAGATTTAGAGGGACGTTGTTCTATTTTTAGAATAGATGAAACGCTCTTTTCTAATTTTTTTAATTTCAGTTGAAACAACACCTTTGTTGTTGGCTCGATTTGTTTTCCCACATAGGAACTTATTTATTGTATTGAAAATTATTTGTAAAAGAGAGTTCTGGCAGAGGTGTGAGGAGAGATAACAGAGCTTCATTGTACAGTTTTGACAGAGATTTAATTGAAAGTTTGTAGCTCTGTTTCATAAGATCCCTGTGGTAACGACTTAGCATTATGTTTTTCTTTGTTTTCATATGTGTCTTGTTATGTTTATTGTTTCTTTCATAAGCATTTCCTGTTGAATACTTTTAAGTGTGAAGGGCAGAATTCAGCTTGCTGCTCTGCCTTGGGAAAGTATTCAGGTTCTATGTTTTCCTCCGTCTGAAAAGGATTCATGAATCCATGCCCTTTTCAGCATTCTCAAACATTCTTCACATTCCATATAAATTCAAATTGAATGTTTAAGCTTTTGCCTATCTTGCCTTATGTAATAATCTGCATCTTTCGTTTAATTTCCCTGCTCACGATGTTCTTGATCCCACGCTGCCCAGAAAACCCCATCATTCATTAAAACCCCTTTTCCTATCAATTTACTAGCCTAAAATCAGTATCTAATATAGGTCATCTCAGCCCCTTTGAAGACCTTCTTGCCGAGATTGACTGGAGAGATCCCTCTCCTGTCCTCGTAGGGCTAGCTACGAGGCTGAGCGTGGTTTGATGTAGCCTTGAGTTTTGCCTTCCTCAGCCTGAGGCAGATTCAAGCGCTAACACATCGAAAACAATTTCTTCGAACATAATAGTCATGGGATATTCATCTATTCTACTAGAACTTGGATTCTCCTTTTCTAAAATGCTATGTATTTCCATGCCTACCATTTCCTTTTTCCTTGTTTCAATGATATTTTCTATGGGGTTTTTTTCCTTTACAACGAAATTTTATAGCTATTATGGTTTCCCATTTTTAAACGATTTGAAATTACAAGGAGACAAAAGTTTCCTTGCAAAAACAAATAGAGATACGAATTGTCTTTCAATTCCAAAAAAAATTATCCAATAACACAAGAAGAAAATGATTATCTTCCAGTGTTACAAAAAGGGAGAAAATGTGTTTTTCTAGTTCCTCAACAAGAGGATAATTGTGTTCAAATTACTAAGTTTTCCTTCTAATTACATTAAATTTTTCTTGTAGTTATATGATAAGAAAAAAATTTGATTCTCAATATCACAAGTATATACGAACATTCTTTTCAATTACACAAAAGCTCATATCTAGTGTTCACATATTTATTTCTCTTGTATGCTTATTCACTAGATTATCATTTGTTGAGCTAGTAGAAAGAAATTCTATTAGATAAAATCACTATCATAAACTAGTGTATATGTGTTGGCTTAGGGGGTCCTGACCCAGGTACAGATTTAGCTGCGCCAACCAAAAAAATCCTACACTGCTGGCCCTTTCTGCAACAACCCACATAACACAGGCTGTAGTCTGACCCAAAGAAGTAGGGGGGATGCAAGAAACAATTTTTTGCATCCAAATACTAGTGTGTTGTCTTCTAATGCCTCAGATATGCCTTCACACAGATCAATAAAATCTTAGGGCTCATTACTACAACTCTGTTAAACAACCTTCAAACCTTCATGAAGGTCTACAATCAGTCCTTGCAGACCTTTAATAGTCAATTTACCTATGTACGCGTATTAGAAAGCAATCCTGAATTGGCATCCTTGCATATCTACTCAAATTGTTAATAAACATAAGAGGAATCACCAGAGTGTTCGTTAACATATCTAAAGATGCATTGCATACATTATTAAGATTTATTGAAGAGAATCACGTAGCATTTGAGCAATATTTCGTAAAACGACTCATTCATTAACAACATATAACATAAATATACATGAACATAAATACTCGATAATTCTTCAGAAACTTGTCTTTCTTGATCTTTAACTCAAGTATTACAGACTCAAACATCCCTACGCACATAGCTGCAGGGGTCCACGCACTCAATTGTGGATTGTACCAAGGCCTTTGTGCACTCAGCTGTAGAGCATTTCTTCTTCTAGGCCTTTTGTAGCCCTTCACTCTTCTATCTCACCTTCTTCTCCTCTACTCCCTAAAACACACCTATTTATAGTCTTTTTCATACAATTCCATGGTCTACAAACAATGGGTGAATCTCAAAACTGACTCAAACCTTATCCAAAACAAGGGGCTAATCCCCTTTGAATCGTACTCATATACATGCTCCTCATCCACAAATCGTAGAGACTTTACATTATTTACAAAATTGTACCAAAATTTGGGTTATCTTAACCCCAAACTAACCCAGGGGAACCCATCCCAATAGGCCCCCAACACAAAGATCGTGACTCACCCTCAAGTCACTTTGTTGGTGTTGCAATCTTACTGCAAAGGTCCCCCAGCTCCACCTGGATCACTGTAGCTTCATCATTGCTGTGTGTCGCTACCTGTTGAACCTCCTTGACCAATTTTTTGGTGGCTAGTCCTTCTACTGCCAGCCACATCGTTCGTTGTGTTTGTAGTTGTCCCTTAAGCTTATCCTGAATAAAATCCATGACTTGATAAGCCTCCTCCAATCAAGGTTGCAACCTGACCTTTAGAAAGGCCTCTTTCTTTTGCGCTTCCTCTACCTATGCCAACAAATTCTTTCCTTCCTGTAACTTGGTAAGGCACTGCTTGGTGCTAAGGTGTGCGCAGTTGCCCTGACCTTATCATATTGGTGTTGCCTCTCCGTTACCTCTATGTTCAATGTCTGCAAGTTTGGGTCCTCCTGCAGATTGGTCAAAAAATTCATAGCTTGATCAAGCAGCGTCGCAGAGTCGGTGACTATGGCATCCAAGTTATTCATGCCTTTCATAATTGTGTCTTTGCACTATTCTAGGACCTCAATCAGAGTTGTGGGTTGCAACTTCAACTATAGCTTTGTAATATTCATGTTGAACTCAAAAGTGACTCGTCCAATTTCTACTCTGGCCTCACCCACCCTAGTGGCTAATATTTTGACTTTGGCTTCCACCTATGCATCCTCTGGGATGTGAAGTTCAGGAATTGACATACATGCCTCAACTACTACTGACTCCAGATGTGAACTACGTGCCTGTAGTACCTCCTTTTCCTTCAGAGCCTGCATCTTCTTAACGAATAGTTGTTGATTATTGACTTTGAACTCACTAACGATAGTGAGTGCTCATTGTTCTATGATCCTAAGATCTTCCATGAACCCCTCATGTAATGCACGTAAGGACTCAAGTGGCAGCACGACAAGGTTCAATCCCATGTTTTTTACTGTGTGAAGAACCACGAGGTGTTCATTTGTCTCGACGAAGATTGATCCTTCCGGCAAAGGGAAGAATATGACATCCTGCGGCTAGTCTATCTCCATGACTATACTCTTTCCTTGAGTCAGAAAGGCTTGCATGCTGCCCGCCTGTCCGAAAATTTCCTGAATTCTGGTTGCTTGGAGCTGCAACTCACGCAGATCCTTCTTGACACCCCCAAGCATCTATATTTATTGTTTCTCAAGCTACTACAACACTTCGGTTGTGGTGTCCAAAATTTTATCGCTGATATCATCATGATAGGCCTCTATTAATGCCATGGGATCACCCCATGTTTTATCATATTTCTTCTTCTTCCATGTTCCACCATTCTGCTCTGTGCCATGTCTTTTCAAAATAAATGGGGTGCGCTACCCTTCATTACCTTTGTCACCTTTTCCTAAAATCTCTTCTTCCTTTGTCTCTAGAGAAGGTGACTTATCAACTTTCTTTGACTCAGACTGCTCTTGTTCCGCTTGCTCCTTAGTAACGGGTGCTTGTTGTAAGCAAGCCCTTTCTGCAACTTCCTTCTTTTTATGTTCTGCTAGGGTATGCATAGCTTTCTTAGCGGCCTCCTTTCCTTTCCATGTAGCAAAACCTTTTGCGCACGTGCTTGTTCCAACATCTAATTATGACAGGGCACATGAATCTGTGGGCCATACCCCTACGACCACCTGCACGTCCGTTTATGTCACCAAATAGGGCAAATGGTGCCCATTTTTGCTCTGGATCCTTTCGTGCTTGGATGTATACTATGTGGAAGTCAGCCTTGAACACCGCGTAGGCTGACAGATGCGTGAACAAGGTTGGGGACAACCTTGGACACAAATTGATTTCCATATGGAGATCCATCTCCATCAAGGTCAAAAATATCCTTTTATTTTTTCTGTGATCCACGCAACATCCCTAGTAGCCCATAAAGAGGTGAATTGTATTGCCTCCGAGAATCCTTCCTCAAATGGACGAAATTGGCTATCCCCTAGAAATCTCCATGCAACGAGTATAATTTGTATCAACAGCCAAACATAGTGGAACGAATTGGTTTCCTCCTGGCCCCATAGGAGTTTTCTAGGAACTCCTAACAGAGGTACTAGGCCCAATTAAATTGTACGCCTTTTGTGCATTGAGCAGCAAGTGAAACTAGTGGTGCCAGAACATCGGCTGCGTGGAATTTTCTCAACTTTCTTGCTAAAATATTGGCAGCAAATTGAACTACCTTGTCTGTAATAGGGGTAATGGAATACCCTCACAACTTCTTGAGGAGGCCATATTCCTTCTTTTTCTTGTTTGCAAGATGTTTCTCCTGAGTCTTCTGTCCAAACTCCTTGGCAGGGTTTGCGCCTTTATAAGGAGCCGTGTGATTCTGTGAATCAAGATGGTCATGATGGGGAGAGGCTCTCCTAGCCATAAGCACCCATCGTCCACCAATGTGAGGAGATGGCACACACATATCATATTAATTGGGGTGTGGTGACAATGTGGCACCAGTAGCAGATTGAGAAACCCTAATTGCTCGACACCATGGACCCATTCCATCATATCCAATGTTGTAACACATGTTTCTTCATAATTAAACTTTTGCATATATTTGTCTATTGCTAAATGTGGAAACTTAGTGTGGTCCGTGAGGTCCCAATCCTCCATTTTTAACAACGGGATCCTCGCGAATCGATGACCTTCAAAAGAGACCTGCTTAGGTAGCAGGGGCATGGATACTGTAAATTTCTCGATATCAGGTCCTTTGTGACCTTTGATTTTCCCTTTTGTGGAGGGATATACTTAGGTAGCCTCATCATGGGTTCCACTCCTTCAGCATCAATATCCTCTACTCCCTGGAATTCTTCTACCTCCAGGTCCGTTACTCTTTCTGTCTTCTTATCTTTCTTCTATTTTTCTAGTCTTTTGGTATTCTTCCTTGTTGATGCATGCACTGGAACCAGCTTCTTCTTCTTTTCCTTTGCTGTTGGATTCTTCTCTTTCATGGCGGGTTGTTTGTCTTTCATCCCAGTCTATGTTGGCATAGGCGACCTCGGTGTCGTGGGTACCGCAGGCATGGCCTCTACACTTGACACTTTTTTTCCTGGTGCGTCAGACACAACGGCTTCTGAAATCAAGGCTTTATATGGGTTAGTGGTAGTCATTCTCGCCATAAATATCTCACGAGCTATGGGAGAAACGATTTCTCATGACAGGAAATCTTCCCAGAATTCTCAACTCATAGGCAACAAATAGTGAAATGCAGCAAAAAATCTTAGAGTGCAAAGTGTTCTATATTGCACCGGCACGTGTAATTTATAAGGGCATTTGAATTCAAATCCAACCATTCCCCCAAAATTCTAATAATAAATGTTGTTTTGTTGGCAGGTCTTCAAAGATTTTCACCTTAATTGTTGCCACCCCTCTCCACTTAACCATCTTCTGGCTATCAAGTCATGATTAGTAACTCCAACGATCATTTTCCTACTAGACTGTGTGGTACTTTACCTTCCATTGCAGCCTCCTAAGCGCAGATTCATTGCTTGCATCTTCGTCATTCTCCACGCAACCTGCTTGCTGGGTTTTCCACCAAGATCCCTAGTGTAGTTTACAGTCCTGCACTCCCTTGCAACTTCCTAGAGCACTAAGACTATCCTGTTGACAGATAATCATTGTGTAGGATCCCCTATATACATCGTCAATCTGCTCCCATTCACTTGCCCCAGAAAGGGTTCCCCATTCAGTTTCGTGAGATGAACTATGCCACCATCTGTAATTTATTTGACAATATATGGCCCTAACTAGTGCATCTAGAATTTGCCTATAAATTTAGTGAATTTACTATCATATAAGAGGACAAGATCATTTACCTTGAATATGCGAAGCTTGATATGGCGATCATGCCATGCTTTTTCACGTTCCTTTTGTACTTGTTGATGGAATCCTGCCAAAAGTCGATCTTCTTCGAGCTCCATTAGTTGCACTAGCCATTCCTCTAACGCCTTGCGATCCTCCATATTCGTGAAAGCTGCAATGTGAAAACTAGGCATAATGTATTCCACTGGCATTACAGCTTTGACCCCATATACTAATCTAAATGATGTTTTCCTTGTCAACTTCTTACAAGTAGTCCTTTAAGCCCACAATAATGCAGGTACATGCACATCCCAATCGTTCTACTGCGCATTGCAGATCTTCGTCAGCGCGTTCACCAAAATCTTGTTAAAGGCTTCGATAGTTCCATTTTCCTACGGGTGATATGGTGTACTCTTCTGATGGTAGACCTGTAATTCCTCAGTCAATGTGCTAATCATTTCGTTCCGAAAGTGCGTACCCTTGTCACTCATCAACACTTTTGGGGAATCAAATCTGGTTAAGACATACTCAAACAAGAACTTTGCTATCATAGTGACTGTACAATCCTTAACCAATTGTGCTTCCGGCCATCTGGTTAGATATTATGTGGCAGTGATAATATAGCGCGAACCTGTTTTCTTTCCAAGGGGTTGAATTGGCCCAACAAAATCAATCACCTACTTCTCAAAGGGTTGCAAAGATATTTGAGTACATAGTGGTAACTCATCTATTCACGATGGTCTGCCAGTTCTTTGGCATGCATCACATGCCTTATAATATGCCTTGTAGTCCTTGTGTAGTGTTGGCTTTATAGCACCTAACCCAACTTCAATGTTAGTTAGCCAAACAAATCTCTACACTACTGGCCATTTCAGCAACAGCCCGCAGAGCGCGGACGAAAGTCTCACCCGAAGTAGTATGGGGGGATGCTGGAACCAATTTTCCACACCCTGAGATGGTCATGACGTCATTTTATACCCTATGTTCCTAATTTCATGCATAATACTTCTATAGGATAAAATGCACGATGTATGGAGAATGGAGATACCCTCAAGGGTCTTCCCGGGACCCTTGGCAGGCTGTAAGATTCTTTGCAGCTGTCACAAAGCTACATGCATGTCCATAAACAATAACTAACTCTGAAAGGAAGACAGATTCATTACCTCAAGCCTCCGTGTATGTTTGCTGGAGAGAACAATGCACCTAGGTGGAAGTCCCCTAAGTCGGCTCCAGATCTAGTCCTACATATAGAAGAGACAAGCATAATCACAGCATACAAACTTGATAATTAATACGTGGATATATAAAAGACATCTAGTTACACATATCTAAGCTACTCATGCTAAAAGGTATTGGACAAACAAATAAATGAATGATAGTACCAACACCATAGAGTAGACAGTACAACTGCAGTTCTATATTAATGTCAGAAGAGTGTTTACAACCATCTGTTGCATCAGCCTCCCCTTACCCCTCTAGCTCCTCTCTCTCTCTCTCTTCTTACCAACTTCTTATGCTTAGATTTGAGACTATGCTCGATAATCAAGTAAGCTATCCTTTCAAATGATCTGACCACAATCACAATAGCCCTAGCTCTACTTATGTAGCATTCGAGTTAGGGTTGCCAAATTCCTCTACGAGTTTCTTTAGGTAAAAAAATGATGTTTCCATGCTTTTGAGCTCTTTCCCATTTGCCTCCTTCATTAGGATTAGAAATCCCACAAACAGGTTGAACTTAAGATGTTTCCTTGCTTTTCTAAGTAGATTTAAGAGGGAATATAGAGATATTTATGAGTCAATTTTCTCCTTTGACCTCTAGATTCTCATTACGATCCACTAACACTATCCCCAGACCAACAAGTAGAGTTAGTAGGGTCAATAACGCTCCCTTAGGCTTACATAGAGGATTTATAAAGCATGTTGTCAATGTATAGACAATGTTAGTGTGGAAACACAGCCTGTAATTTTGGCTATTACTTCAGCCATCATGTCTTTCTCCTCTGAGCTGATGAGGAGGTCATTTTGTTGTATAACAGATGCCCCCTAAAGTTTGAGAACAAATGCTGCGACGATGGCCGAAATACTTTACTTAAATGTAATTTTCCTTATTTTACAAAAAGGGAGAGAGGATCGGAGCTTTGGGCAGTACGGGAAACCTGATACAAAACATATATATATATATATATATATATATATATATATATATATAAATATATATATATATATATAAACTAAAATCATGTCCTGAGTTATGCATTCCCACGATCAATAACTATCTCAAAGTGATTTTCTCATAAAAGAGATATGACGATGCTGGCCCCTGAAAATCACATGCGGATCCAATGTCATAATAGGATCATTCTAATGAGTTGTCTCCAAAAAACAATATACACAACATAGGAGAGGAAACAAGGCTGAGTGATGAAAGCCTCTACCCAAGGTCTTGGTTTCCACTTCACCAAACAACATAGATCGATACACATGAACATATGCGTTGATTTCGAACATGCACGAAATCATCTCATTACCAGTCAATAATGGAGATCGTTAACAGATGGGAGGAAGGCCACCAATAACGGTGATGGTCTCCAAGATGCACAATACAATCTAGTGAGTGTGAAAAATGTTTTTGTTGTCGAACACCCATAGAATCGCTTAACCAGGAGCCAATAATGAGAACTCCTGATCAAACACAATGTGACCTACCACTAATTTCTGCAAGTACCAAGGCACTAAAAGTGTTTCTGGGTTGTCTTCCTAGATAGAGTGTTGAAGTCGATAGGAAGATACCTGTCGAAAGGTAGACAATAACGCATCCTACATCAATCGACACGAAACGGGACAAGAATGATTTGTTTTTTGAGGAATCTTTGAGCATTGGATCTAAACGACAGTGGGCATGCTGAAAGGATATGCTTGATGGGTTGATGGAGGAAACAAAAGGTTAACCCTTGAAAAATAGAAGGCATGACAACGGTTTTAACCATGGAGCACTACACTCAAGAACATCAAAGAGTGTTAGGACACAAAGATGCAAGAACATTGGGGTATTCAGGATAAACTCATAGAATGGTAGGATTCATATTGAGAGGCCATCAAAAGGAAGGTTTATCGAAGGGAGTTCCATGTTCAAGGGAACAACTACTGCCAAACCATGCTTTCTAATATTGAATACAGTTGTATTTTCTACTTTTCCTCGTCTGATTAGTTTAGTGAATACAGACGGGTAAACTCATCAATCTTTTCATATTTTAAGAGTCTAAAAAGGATTTCAAAAAGAGCAACTCTATGCCCTATATGATTAGTTTAATGAGTCCAGACATGTAAACTCATCGATCTTTTCATGTTCTAAGAGTCTGAAAAGGATTGTTAAAATCGCGAATCTATCATTCATCTATGTAATTTAATGAATCCAGATGAGATAACTCATCAATCTTTTCATATTTTAAGAGTCTAAAAAGGACCACAAAAAGAGTGACTCTATCATTCATCTGTGTAATTTAATGATTCCAAATGAGATAACTCGGTGGTCTTTTCATATTTAGAGAGTCTGAAAAGATTGTAAAGAACGACTCCATAATGGTCCCTTTATCATAGTTTTTAACTGGGTGCGAGAAAAGTTTAATAATATACCCAGATCGATTACTTTTCCATGAATTAATATATTGAGTGAAGAGCTCTTCAATAGAATAGTACTGATACTAACGTAAGAGTCAGGTACACCACCCACTAAGGGTATAGAGCCACTAGATAATGAGAAGTAATGTGGGGTGCAAAAGGACAACTGGTCCACTGTCACTATCTTTCCATCCTAAGGAAATAGGATGATGCAGAAGACTGAAGACACAATGGCATTCATGGCATAAGTCCAGCTGTGGCCTAAAAGAAGATATAGTCAATTTTATGTTCCACTACTTCGATATCCACCATTACCATTTTCCCATACAAGGTGATGGGGAAGCTAGCTAGGTAACCTTTTGGGATGAAAGTGTGGCTGTCAAAAGATTTAAGGGAATTCAATGGTGGGGATAGGGTTGGAGAACCCAAAGAAAGCCAACATGAAGCCAACTTGACGTAGGTAGAAGCACCTTTGTTGATGATAGTTCTATGTATACCTTTACCTTTCGAAAAGATTTACACTTGAAATGCAAGCTGGTGGGAAAGGGGAGGTTTACATTTTTCCATGTCGAAAATTGCAAGCATGGAATCCTATGGGTCGATACCACCAATAGCCAAAAGAAAAAATTTCTTCTGTGCTAGACATGTTTGTAATACTTCAAGTGTCAACATAGCCAACGAAACTTGCGCTATGTCTTCTACAATGTTGTAGTTTTGGGCAGCATGTTCAGATGTATTGTGTGTTTTGCATCGAGGTTCCCCTTTAGGGGGGTGAATTACAAGGTCAGCAATCGACCTTTTGATATGAAAATTGTTAGGTAGCGGTGGGTTTTGACTTGAGGAAGTTTCATATGCACAAGCGACAGGAGCTCCATAGGATTTGGCTCTTGTTTGTAGATCTACCATTTCAAAGGTGTAAATGGTAGAGGGTCCTTCACCAGCTGAAGCATGTTGTGAACAACCGTTTCCCACTTGCAGGGGTAGGGGTTGGTTCGCAATAAGGTGTTGCTACTGCTGAGTGGGAAAAGGATTATTCAGGACAGTGGGGGTCCTACCAGTATCCCTTTTAGCAATGAAATTTGTGCATTCTTGAAGACATGGGCACAAATATGTCATGTGGTCTTGTGCACAGATTTTGCAAGGGAATTGGGCTGGTTTAGCCTTTCCATCATCAGAGGGCACAAAAACCTTCTACTTTGGGTTGTGTTTCTTTGTTGACTACTCTTCAGAAGGAGCGATCTTTTTCTTATTCTTCTTGTTCTTACCACCGGGTTTTTGTGTAGACTGCACAGATTTGATCGCGGTGGTAGGAAGAGCAGTCAATTTGGTAGAGGGGTCCACTGAAATCTGGGAAATGTAACCATTGAGTTGTTTTATAGAAGCCCCAGAGGTTTCGCCGATAGTCCCATCGGCATGCACTCTGGGTTGCTGAGTAGTGGGAGCATTGGAGTTGCGAGTGGCATTAGGAATTATGTCGTATAGAGTGCTAGACTGTGAATATATCAAATCTAAGTGTTGGGCACGACGTATGGATTGGTCTTCTGTGACTACACCACCTAAGGTGAAATCCTTAGCAATTTGGGGGATTAGAGACTTGCAGAACCAATCCACTAAGAGATAGTCTAGGAGGGGAGCTTTGACTAACCTTCGGCTACGTCTCCATTCATGTATATGATCAGAGAGGTTGGTGGTAGTATCCTGACATAATGAAGTGAGGAGTTCTATCCCAGTCTCATAACGGATGGGTAGCTGGAAGTGCTTTAAGAATTCAATCGCTAGAGCGTCAAAGGTATCGACTAACGTGCGTGGTAACTCGATGTACCACTTGGTTGCATTGCCAGTAAGGGTGCGGGGAAAAAGACGTAACTGGATACTATCATCGACCATGGAGTTAGAAACACACCAAAGATGATAGGTGGCGATATGGGTACCTGGATCCTCCCCTTGTTTCCCTTCAAACTTAGGGATGTCTGTCAGTATTTTATGTGAGATTGGCGGCCAGAGTAAGTTATGATAAATGGGGTCATTTGTAAGTTTGTACAAGTCAAGGATATCCAACGTTGCCAAAAAAGGAAGAGAGTGTGATGCCCCTGAATTGGACCAAGGTGATGACATATGACTTGAGGATCCTAGTGGTCGTCCCATTGTTTGATTCTGAATATTATACACAGGTTGCATGGTATAGTAGTTTCCTTGGGGTATGGTGTTATAATGTGGATTTCCATGGGGATTTTGATGCTAGGGTATAGAATTTCCCTCAGGATAAGCAATGCCCCCTTGACTCATTTGAGGTTGTGATTAGGGTGCCCCCATGGATTGGTTGGGACCTCCTTGAGGATTCCCGCCCGCCACAAAACTAACCATATGCCTTTTACTGACATAAGGTTTGTTCATGTCAATCAGTGACTGACCATGCATACCTGAAAATGGAGGGGGAACTGTTATGTTCTCAATTGGTATATGCATATTAGGAGTGCCCCTAGATATTTGAATCTAGGATTTAGAACTATACAATGGATGCCAACCATATTATTGGCTTAAGGCACCCCCGCTAACTATGCTATATTGAGCGTTATAAAGAGCGTTGTATGTAGCACTTATCAAAGGTATAGAGTTTGACACTAAAGTGGTGGAACACAACATAGGTTGGGTTCAACTCATGGAGGGTGTCATGTGAGGGTTTGTACCTAGGACAAATAGGATAGTAGGGTTTGCCATCAATGGTGTGGTAGTGACTGTCGACTAGGGAAGTGGTGGGGTACGAAGAGTGTCCAAAAAGTTCCACGACTCGTTAGTCATCGACGGGATAGGTGGAAGTGTTCCAATTGAAGGCAAAGGAGGTACAGGTGCAATGTGAACCAATAGTGGTTCCAATCCTGTAGTAAAAAATCCTCCGGTAAGCTTAAGTCGTCAGTTATCCAAACTGATTCTATGCAAGATCTCAAAGATTGATTTCCCAAAGATGGGGAATCCAGTTCACTGGAGCTTGGCGGATCTTCCACAATGAGTGGAGGAAGTCGTAACAATCGTCTAGATTGATGATGAGGGCCGGATGTAGCCATGGTGACTGATAATTTTTATTAATAAATTTTATTGTGATGTTTATTAAAGTCTCAATGATAACACTCTAGCACCTAAGAAATAAAAAATACACTGTGAATCAATCAACAAACAAAGGGAAATGACCCTATCTGATAAGCACCGATCATTAGAGATGAAACCCAGTATCGTAATGAATAACAGAGAGGGTTGGCCAAATGTACAGTTATAGTTACTCTAGAGCTTCACCCGAACCTCAGATTGAGGGGCCAAGTACTCTTGTGAAGACAAGAGCCCTCCCAAAAACTAAAGACATAGTAGGTCCGTCTGTGTTAGGTACCAGGGTAGCCCACCCTAGTGACCTTGTTTAAGTCCCTAAAAGTATGGCCACTAAGGATACCTCAGAACAAAAACACTACTGGGGGAACATAGTCGTAGAAAGTACGATGTGTGGGCAAGATACTTGAGTCCCCAACTCAGCTTCGAGATCCCTGAAGGGATCCCCAATACACAGAATACCCAAAGGAGTTGTAAGCAAAGGTGGGCTACCTTCACTTACAATCCGATGTTGTCTCATATTTAGCTTTGTTTTTATTGGAGTGGTCCCAATAGTATGAGTGTAGAAGGAATTTTCTCTCTTTTAATGACACTAGTTTTGGTTTCTAATCTTGGGCGGTTTACTCACACTACGTATCCCAAGGTCCTAGCCTGAAATAATGTTTGCTTTCTCTAGAAAGAGTTACTAATTGATTTTAGGTATATTTTGTGTTCTTTTTCAGTGTCTTCGGTAGGGGTGTTGACATATGATATTTGCTGGGACTCTGACTCAAAATCATGCAAAACACAATGTTTGAAAATATTTAATTCGATGAAAAAAGTTTTATTCTACAAGGGAGAGTCTTTCATACATCCATATTTGTTCCATGCATCCTAGTCATTATAACACTAGCATAACCGACATAAAATTTTCAATCGTTTCTAACAACTATTTGAAACCAAATAAAGCAGATTTTAACAAGCTAAGCAGAATAATGAATAAAAAAATTTGATTTTTCCTTTATAAAAACTTTTAATAAAGAAAAAAACTATTTCCTAAAAAAAAAATCTTTCAGGACACAGATCTTGCTAACAAAATACAATTGTAGATCCTTTATCAGTTCGTGAGTAGGTTTCCCATCCCTTTGAGGTTACATACATAGCTGCATGTCAAAATTTGGGTGACTAACGATCTACACTAGAGGCCATAGAGTGTTACTGGAGGTACTAACGCACTATTTGTGTAGACACAGAGCTTTACAAAGGTCTGTTTACACTACTAACCTGTGTTAGTGTGGGAAAATACTTCAGAACAGGGCCTTGGGGATCAAATCCAGGGATGAATATACGAAGGAAGAATGCTGCAATGTCTTGGTGGGCCAGAAAAGGAATGTAGAAGTATAGGAAGGTCTCGAAGGAGGATGAGACTAGGAAATTTATGGGTGAACCAAGAACTAATGAAGATTTCCCCAGCGGAGTCGCCAATTCAGCTACAGGATAAAATACACAGTGTATGGAGAATGGAGATACACTCAAGGGTCTTCCAGGGACCCTTGGTAGACTGTAAGATTATCTGCAGCTGTCACAAAGCTACATGCATGTCCATAAACAATAACTAACTATCAAAGCAAGACAGATTCATTACCTCAAGACTTCGTGTAGGTTTGCTGGAGAGCACAATGCATCTAGGTGGAAGTCCCCTGAGTTGAATCTAGATCAAGTCCTACACATAAAAGAGACAAGAATAATCACAGGATACAACCTTGATAATTAATACATGGATATATAAAAGGCATCTAGTTACACATAGCTAAGCTACTCATGCTAAAAGGTATTGGACAAACCAATAAATGAATGATAATACCAACACCATGGAGTAGACAATACAACTGCAGTTATATATTAATGTCGGAAGAGTGATTACAACCATCTGTTGCATCAACCTCCCCTTACCCCTCCAACTCCTTTACCCCTCCAACTCCTCTCTCTCTCTCCCTTCTTACCAACTTCTTATGCTTAGATTTGAGACTATGCTCGACTATCAAGTAAGCTATCCTTTAAAATGATTTGACCTCAATCACAATAGCCCTAGCTCTGCTTATGTAGAATTCGAGTTAGGGTTTCCAAGTTCCTCCATGAGTTTCTTTAGGTAAAAGAAATTATGTTGCCATGCTCTTGAGCTCTTGCCCATTTGCCTCCTTCATTAGGAATAGAAATCCCACAAATAGGTCAAACTTTAGATGTTTCCTTGCTTTTTTGAGTAGATTTAGGAGGGAATATAGAGATATTTATGTGTCAATTCGCTCCTTTGACCTCTAGATTCTCATTAGGATCCACTAACACTATCCCCGAACCAACAAGTAGAGTTAGTAGGGTCACTAATGCTCCCTTAGGCTTACATAGAAGCTCTATAAAACATGTTGTTAGTGTATAGACATCATTAGTGTGGAAAGAAGGCCTGTGATTTTGGCTATTGCTTCAACCATCATGTATTTCTCCTTTGAGCTGATGAGGAGGTCATTTTGTTGTATAACAAATATCCCATTCACCTATGCCATGGCAGAGCTCTGTCTCCAAGTACCAGTTCATCGGTATGACATCCAAGGTATGACAAAACAAGCACACCCATTTAGGTTTGGGCTTCGCTCCATAAGCCTTAGTCCATTTGGCCAAGTGTGTGTATGGATCATCCTTCCCATCATATTTGTCTGTCATTCGTACCTTCGGTTTCCCAAAGCGTGTTCTCATCATCCTCCTACACTCGTGCCAATCATCAAAACTACCCTTGTACATACCCTACCATCTCATAAGCATAGCATGCAGTGCCTAGTCCAAAGCCTAGAAGAACTGCTCCTCTTGTACTTCCCTTTCCAATGCATCCAAAAATATATCTACACCATTCAAGCCATCATAAGTGTGCATATTTATTACCTCTAATGATACATAATGCAGCGACCGGGTCATCATGTTACAGCTCAGTGTGGTTACTTCATGTAGCCGATTCTTCCAGCACTCTAATTCTTCATCAGAGTCTGAGGTGTAGGAACTCTCATGATCCCATGTAATTCGTCCATCCACTATTGGATTCAACCAATCTTGGTCTCGAACTTTTATCTTATATATACAGTCCAAATCATCATCGCTTTCATAATCGCAAATTGGTTCAGTATAGCATGACCCTTCAACAGGATCTTGGGGGTACTATTACGCAGAGTCATTTGTTTTCAAATATCATATTTTGCTTCTTTAGGTTGATTACACTATTAATGTCAGTAGCCTAATCAATGCCAAGGAGAGCAAGGTAGGGGTTGCTGTCATCAACAATTTCTATCACTTCAAAGTTATCCAATGCACTCACTCCTTCAATATCTATAGTTAATCCTTGCATCCATCCCATTGGGATGACATTTTGCTGATTTTCCATCCTTAACTGAATCAGAGACCACTGCAGCGCGGGTCTTCCCATCCGTTCCCAAGTCTATTTTGGTAAAAAGTTCGCGTCTGACCCCAGATCTAGAATAACCTAATCCATTTCATATTCTCCCATCTATGTGGTTAGTCTCATTTCTTGTCTTATCCTTGGGGGAACCCATTACCGACATGTAGTATTGACCACTATAGACTTGTGCGAAAAATCTTTTGCGCAGTTTCTTTGCCTGCATAATGGCCTCCTGCACCTCCATTGTGAGCTTTAGTGAGAATATTGTCTCACTCAAAGTCTGACACATATCTTCACAGTATTCCATTGGCACCCATTTTATACAAAAATCCCATAATAAATGATTTTTTTTCCATGCGCACTACTAATTCCTTCTTTTGTTGACTTATATATCCTTCTGGTGCCATCCCCATAGTCAAGAAGTGAATAATTTCTACAAAATGGTCATCCGCTATGCGCACCACAAAGAACTGCACATCTGGAAACCCTTCCTGTGGATTACTAGGTTCCTCTCTTGTTTCAATCCGCGATAGATGGTCATGTCCCGCATTTAACCTTCCTAGATTCACAATGACTTCAAAGTCATATTCCTAAAATAATAGAAACCATATGCAGATCTTCCCCCCCAACATAAGCTTGTTGACCAGGTATTTCAAGGCAGAATGATTGATGCACATCTTGAAATTCCCTCCTAACAGATAATGCCTAAATTTCTACAGTGCGTACACCATGGCCAACCCTTCACGCTTAGTCGTTGAATAATTTTTCTCGACATTTGATAACTTCCTACTTGTGAAGGCTATAGGGTGGTCCATTTCTTTGTCACCAGCCTACGTTAGCACTGCACCCAACCCAATGCAAGAGGCATCCACATGTACATGAAACTCCTTTTTCCAATTGGGAAATACTAAGTTCAGTGCAATGACCATCTTTCCTTTCAACATGTCTAAGGTGCACTGACATTATTCATCCCAAAAAAATGTCATGTCCTTCTTTAGCAGTTTCTCCATGGGCATAGTAATTTAAGCATAGGCTTTAATAAACTGTCTATAGTATCATGTATGTCCCAACATTGTGCGTAGCTGCTTAATGTTCCTAGGGGACTCCAAGTTTACAATTACCGCAATCTTTGTGTTGGTTCACTAAGATGTCTTTTCTTTAAGAAATCTTAATTCCTACATTAATTGTCTACCCAAGGTAAGTCTTTTTTCTCAACAGTTTTAGCAAAATCTATGTAGTGAATTCAGAGGTTAGCTAAAGGTAAATTTTTGCAATCACTAATAACTATCTTTTCAACCTAAGTCACACAACTCTTAAAGAAATAACTAAGGGAAAAATAACTTTGGAAGAACTCTTAATACACTTTGCAATTTCCTCTACTTATTCTAAAATTAAATGTATCTGAATGCGAATGCAAAGAATCACACTTGGAAATATTCAAATATAATTAAAGCTAACTCACTCGATCAAGAAAGAGAACTGTAACAACTGAACAACAATGTTAATCTACCGCAAATCAGAATTGAAAAAAAAATCAGAATTGAACAGAAATCTCGATTGAATGACAATTCTCAATTGAGAAACAATCTCGATTGAATGAAAATTCTCAATTGAACAACAGTCTCGATTAAACGATAATTATCAATTGAATGATGATCAAGAAGATACAATAAATGACTTCTAAACAATAATTGTTTTCTGTCGGCAGACCATGGAAATTAATTGACACTATTTCTAAGATCTATGGTATCATAAATTAGAAGGAACAATAATCTATTCTAAAATTAATATAACCAATCAAATCAAAGCATTATTCAGATACATCACATGGATAAATATGAATCGAAATGAACAACAAGATGAATTGGAATCGTCAATCCTCACAATAAGAGAAATAATATTAACTGAATATTAACAATCAATAAATATTTAAATGGAAATATTATAACACAAGAAAGCAGTAGAACTTCTCTTCACCAGGCCCAGAGTCGCCAGAAGCCTCCACTAAGGAATACTCAGAATATAAGTGAATATCAAATGCAAGTCTTTCATTAATATTAGTAACTAGATTACAGCATCACTGATATAGCAGTAGGATATGTCTCAAAAGGAATGATTATACATTACATAATTCTGAACTAAACTTCGTTTGCATTGCGACCTTATATATAATAATAAGAGAGAAAACTAGATAAAAGTGTATCCTCAGGATCAGGGGATCACGAGGATTTCACAATACATAATCTGATTCTATCATCAAATAGTATTGGTCTGCCTGGTCTCTTACTGCTTTGCCTGCATAGGAAATTGTCTCTCCATTTTACAGCTTGCTGCTTCTCTGTCAAATGAACGAAAATTGACCAATCTGTGTCTTCTGCACACAAAGATAGTAAAAAGTCAGTTTCTAGTGCCATATTTATCTAAACTGTTACCGAGCACTTTCATCCAACTTTAACTATAATTTCCTTTATTTTAGTTCATAAATAGAGATAATCGCATCAAGATAAATACGAAATAAAGCAATTATTAAGGAGAAAATATACCTTTTTCTTGACCCAACATACTCCCCAACTTACCTTATTGGATGTCCTCATGCAATTAAATAATCGATGTGTCCCTGAGTTAGCGAGTAGGCAGAATATGCCTCCTGATAATATTTGAAGCCATTTTTATTCTTCAATATAATAAAATCCTGGGTAACATCCTAATCCTTCAAGGTGTAATCACAATGATACTTATCTAGAGGATACCATATGATTGGAGTCCTATACCGACATCCTATCCATTCAGGTTCCGTAGTCAAAATCATATTACTATATTTATATAAACAAGAGGAGGCGGCTTTAAAGTTCCAATATCCAAATGGTTCTCAATTTCTAACAATAACGCTGAAGGCTTCCCACCTTTGTCTAGTTACAAATGAGGCTTCCTCCTTAATCTCTTGGAAATACTCCTTTCCATCTCGTATAACATCTATATGGAATGGCCCTAGTCGGCCTATAACACCGGCTCGTTTCATGAATTTCTTGTGTCTACTCAAGAGATGCAGGGGTTTGGTTGGTTCTCCTCTCACCCATAGGTCAATTCATTCTGCACGCCTCCTAAATGTATTGTGGGCCTTTGCCCACTTGAGTTGATTAGTAGCGAAAGAGAGAAATTCCTCGAGTTGCACATCCCCTATAAAGGGGCCAGGTTTAATATCCATGTCATCTTCTAGAAAGTAATTGTGCATATACAACTCATAAAGGAGGCATTGTACCTATTTGTTCTGTTCTCTAAAGCATTTGACAAAATATGAGGTGGTTTTGATTTCTGTCGGCTTACCAGCCTTAATAGCTTTGATTTTTAGCACTAGGAACCTTTCTAGGAGGTAGAGGGCATAATTCGTAGCAGGGGCTCTACATGTCAAGGTGTTTGAAAAGAGAGAGCTTATAGTTTCCAACTTATCTTGAGTATTCTGCAATTTTTCTTGTGCTTTCTCAACCTTTGTCTGTTCAGCCTTGAACTGAGCAAAGGTTTCATCCTCATTTATGGTTAGTACCACAAATTTTTTCTTTAATTCTTGATGTATCTTTAGGGGCACTACCTCCTCCTTGTATTGGTATAATTCCTATTGTGCCTTTAGTAATTCATTTTTCAGTCTGCTAATAAGTGCTTCCTTGATTAAGGGAGTATAGGAAGGTGTTTCTTCAGTTTGGGTTTCTGCTTCCTCGATCTCCATGGGATTGGTCTTAACAACAGCTTCAACTGTCTCTCGAATCATGCAATCACCAATTGGAATTTCCTCTTCAACATGTATTTGATCAATAGTATCCACGCTAGGATGGTCCATTTGGGTCTCTTGTGAGAAAACACAGCGGTCCTCGGTTTGCATTTCAGTGTCTTATACAAGGCACGACTCTGTTTGAGTTTCCTTTGGGAAGCCAAATTTCCTCAGTTTGGGTCTAAACGTTCCTTCGAGAATAATGTTCTATCTGTGTGCCTATGGTCTCTTTTTCTACTTTCAAATTCTTGGATCTAATGGCCTTCTTCAACCACTGCCTTAGTTTCCCAATTATTTGCTTCTGTTTCCTATACTTCTTAACTGCCTTTCTGAGCTTGTCCCTATAGGACTTCTTTATCTTGGGACTTCCAACTAGTGACGGTTTAACTCTATTATCCTTTGGTTCCTGTATAGGTGGTAATGTGTCAACATCAGGGAGGGTTTCATCTGGAACTGTATCTCCCAAGGGAGTTGCATCTTCTAACTCTACCTTATCATGGATTTATCTTTCAGGGGACCCCAATACAACGGTGTCTCCTAAACAATTGCCATTCTCCAGATTTTCTTATGGGTAGGCCTCGTCCTTAGGGGACTTAAAAAAAGGATTGTTACTTGGTTGATTTTCATCTACCATGGTTCCATTTACAAGGTTTTCTTCAGCTGGGGGGTCCACTAGACCTGTGTCTGCTACCCGATTTCCTCTATTAGTGATATCTTCTTGATGTGTCTCTGATTCAAGAGGTTTTTCCATAGAAGGAATTGGTTCCATTTGTTCTTCCACGGAATCAGTGCATGACAGGTTTTGCTCACGACCAGAGCTGTCAGCAGGGGTAGATTGGTTGGGGGTGAAATTCTGTTCCTCAACATTCCCAGATTGTTCTCTACCTTCTCTAAACATCCTCATGCTTTCGAATACCCTGGCCACTTCCTCCTCATAATCTTACAAAGGAGAATTTTGCGGACTTTTAGGTGGTGTGCAATATGGTTCAGCCTCATCTTCTTGAATTGGGATGCTTCACTGAGCTTTCACTCGCACAAATTTCCTACACTTTGCTGTGTTAAGGGGCACAGAGGAATTATTTCTTTTTAGTGTTTTTCTCAGACCTAGGGTTCATGGCCCTTGCCGCTCTATTACTGTGTTTTCTATGGGTGGAGCCAAGGTGGGATTTATAACATTATCCCAAGTTAACTACTGTTGGGCTAGTCTGTTCATAATGATTAATTTCATCAATCAGTGATGGTTGATCACTTTGTATAGGTCCTTGGCTATCCTAACTCGATAGGCGACATCATGTAATAGAGAATTCAAGTAAAATGGTAAATTAACTAAAATTTTCTCTTTTAAAATGTTTAGAAGTTTTAGTTATGGGGCTTTACCACATTGTGCTGACCGTCACAGGTAATGTATCTTTGCATGATGGTAACCAATTCTTGCCACGGCTGCCTTAATGCCAAAGGATGGATCCCTTTTCCTGTGTGCACCAGTTGTTCTCCTGGATCCTATAATACTTCAATTGCATTGTGTAGAAGGACATGTTTTTCTATCGATTTGGTTCCTTCAGCTAGTCCAGTGACTTCGACTATGATTTCTTCAGAAACTGTTATACTTCTACCTCTGACTATGATGCTACCATTCTATGAACTTTGCAAAAATTCCAATGTTAGCTCCTCATGAAAATCCTGCAACTTGTTCAAATATTGCAGCCATCCTCCGCACTCAAGAATTGCATGAGCTTGATCTGATACAAAGTACTGGTGGTTCATTACTTATAGCTCTTCCTTGCATGGGTGTTGTACCTGTAACTGGTTCGTTTGTTTGAAATTTCTTTACACTTCCACAATTGAGAACAGTAGCAGAAAATGTTATAGCAAGTAACAGAGAAATGACGATATTTTAGGATTTAATATCATATTTAGTTAAGGCATTGGTCACATCAACCATACTTAATACATGATCATGAGTCTGCATGCCAGCCATAATGGTTACCGTCCTTACCCCAATTAGAAATACTTTCTAATTATTACTCATTCATAATCATCATTCAGTCCTTCCACAAAAGTTAATTCAAATGATTATTAGACAATTATTCTTAACTGTCACGCATACTGTGCATACGCAAACCATACCCCTTCTAACTAGAAAAGGGCCTCCACATCCTTTCAGCATGTGAAAAGAAATCGAAAGCATTAACAAGACATAAATGTCGGCAACCAATTCTAAAAACAATGTGTTAATCAATAAAACAATTAAAGAAAGACACATCATTGGATGTGAAATGGCCAAAAAGAAACTAAAACAAAGATTTTAATACATTATGTCAAAATATTTTCACCAGAATGGGTATTAATGACAAAGGCATAGTCAACGGTATATATTAATGACAAACATAAAATGATTGGATAATTTGGAATATAATGAATAAATGATATAAATTTACCATGCAGATCAGCTTGTAAGAGTGATGTTCAAATGGAAAATTCCCTTTAGAAACAAATCCATAGGTGATAAGAGCATAGAGAGCATTTGGCAGTGTATGATGATACTTCATTACCATAAGCAGGGTTGTTGTTGCCAACAGGTGTTCATAGCCTTGTCTGGGTTTCTTTTTAACCTCACAAATGAGTAAGAGTCCTCCTTTTAGAATGTATATGGTTCTTCTTTTTCTTGTCATAAAGATACCACTATGCTGGCATGGTGACTAGAGAACCATGGTTCCATTGACCAAGATATAAAAAAGTGATCATGCTCACTCGTGATGAGACCCCCTGCCATTCTGACAGTTTTAAGCATCAAGAAGGTCATTACCTTGGTTTGGTAGCCAAATTGGAATGTCACTTGTTAGATCCTGATGATCATGGTAGGTTGGCTCATGATCAGACCGCCTATCCTTTCTAAGACAATGTTTGATTCTTTTTTCTCATCTCATTATGTGCATTTTTCTAGTGAAATTTTTAGTTATTAAAGAGAGGGAGGCCCATTTGCTCCTTCAGAGTCAGGGATGGTGTAAGAAGTAAAAAGATGCCAATGAAATTTTATACTCTTATCCCCATATCATCATGTTAATGAGATTTATCCAATTGATAGTGTAAAAACATAAGCCAGCATGGTTTGAAAATAATGAATCATTTTATCATGTGTCCAAAGAACAAATTTTTATTCAGACATTATAAATGTACACCGTATCAGATTTGGAACAAAGATAACCATCAACTGGCTGCATGAGTCATAATGATATTGTTATTATTATTCTTTTCTTACATCAAGCACAAATCCATTCAAATGGTGTTTATTCACAATACAAGGGAGAAAGAAAGAAAAGATGATCATTAAGAAAAAATCACAATTTATTCTATTAAAAATATAACTAGGGTTGTTTAATTGATTGAGAAACAATTGTTCAATCATTTGAACAACAAAAATTGCAAACAGAAGTGTTGTTCAATCGACTGAATAGAAAAAAATGGAAAAAAAATGTTGTTCATTCGATTGAACGACAAAATCAAAGAAACAAAAAAAATGTGTGGTTCAATCGATTGAATGGAAATCGTTCAATCATTTGAACAACAAAATAAAAGAAACAAAAAAAATGTGTGGTTTAATCGACTGAATGGCAATCGTTCAATTGTTTGAATGGAAAAATCAGAAAAACAAAAATGGGTTGTTCAATCGATTGAATGATAATCGTTCAGTCATTTGAATGGTAAAATCAAAGAAACAACAATATGTTGTTCAATTGATTGAATGAAAATTGTTCAATTGTTTGAATGGAAAAATGAAAGAAACAAAAAAAATGTGTGGTTCAATCGATCGAACGAGAATCGATCGATCGTTTGAATGACAAAATAAAAAGAACAATAAATGTGATGTTCAATCAATTGAACGAAAATCATTCAATCATTTGAACGACAAAATCAAAGAAACAAAAAAATGTACGGTTAAATCGATTGAATGGCAATCATTCAAGCGTTTGAATGTAAAATCAAAGGAACAAAAATGTGTTGTTCAATCAATTGAATGGCAATCTTTCAATCGTTTGAATGGAAAAATCAAAGAAACAAAAAATATGATGTTTAATCGATTGAACGAAAATTGTTCAATCATTTCAACGACAAAATCAAAGAAAAAATAATTTGTGGTAAATCAATCAATTGAATGAAAATCGTTCAATGTTTGAATGAAAAAATCAAAGAAACAATAAATTTGCAGTTCAATCGATTGAACGACAATTGTTCAATCGTTTGAACGACAAAATCAAAGAAACAATAAATGTGTTGTTCAATCGATTGAATGATTAACAACACTTATCAAGCAATAAAAATTCTCATATTTACATGGTAATGTCTACTCTTAATTGCAACCAATCGAAAATAATATATACATTATTTACAATTTCTAACTAGATCTCAATTTTTTGAAAGAAAAGCTGCTAGGTCATCATTTCCCGCAACTAAAATTTGCATGGAGGGGTCCTTGCGTACCCGCTCGGAGAAATACTCCTTGGTGAGCGGTTTGTGTTAGAGGTGTACTTGGTCTTCATTCACCTTAAAAGAATGGCTAGATCCGTCAACGGTAACCAAGGTTAGAGTACCATTGTAATTCACTTCTTGAATCTCATAAGGGTTGAGCCATCTTGTTTGCAACTTACCCAGGAAATCTTGGAATCTGGAATCATAAATCAGTGCCGAATCCACTTTTTGAAACGTTTACTTCTTGATAAGGCTTTCATGACATTTTCCCTCTGTCGTTGAATAATTCCAGTTTGTTGCAAGGAAAGTGGTTGAGCCTCATATAGTTCGTTAATCTACTGGAGTCACTTGGTCTGGGCTTCTGTTAGATCCAGCCCTACTTCCTGGGCTATCCTTAGAGTCCTTAGTTTGAATTCGATCAAAAAAATAGGTTCTTTGCCAAACACAAGATGGTATGGAGAGTATCCAGTAGTATTCCTCCAAGTCATGCGATAAGCCTAGAAGGCCTCTAGCAGTCTAACAGCCCAGTCTCATTACTGTGTTGGGACTGTCTTGGTCAAAATTTCTTCAATGACCTTATTGGTGCTTTAGACCTGCCCATTTTCCTACGGGTGATAAGGGGAAGTGATCCTATGCGTAATATTATGATTCTTGAGAGTCACAGTAATCTTATGTCTAGTGAATTTCAATACCCCATCTGTGATCACCTCGTGCGGTAACCCATATCATACAAACATCCCAAAATAGATGTTAATCATAGCTTCCTCTATGGCTCTTCGTAAAGCTATTGTTACCACCCATTTTGTCACATAATTCGTGGCAACCAATATGTAGGCCTTCTAATTGGATTATGGATGGAATGGGCCAATGAAGTCTAAAGCCCACCTTTCGAAGGGTTCTATGACTAACTGACGTTGCAGAGACATTTCATCAGATTGGTCAGGCCTACCCATCCTTTGACAGCTATCGCAAGCCTAGGAATATTTCCTATCATCCTTAAAAATAGTGGGCCAATAATAGCCCATATGTAATACCTTATACCTTTTCCTTCATCTGAAAAATGTCCCCCGCAAGGCTCGTCATGCTAAGCTTTTAGTATGTCATAAATTCCATCCTCGTGAATGCATCTACATATACACATGTTGGCCCCTGTATGAAAAAGGATATCTTCATATCCAAGAGAATTGGGTGTTGCGCTGAACGATAAGCTTCCTCTCTCTTGTTGTCAAATTCTTGGGTAGCTTCCCGACTACTAGACAATTTGCCACATTTGCATACCATGGCATTTTGACTGCCATAGAAATATATGTTCATCTAGAAATTGGTTGTCTACTACCAGTGGATCATTCACCTTCAGAATTGGTTGTCTACCACCAGTGGATCATTCACCTTCCCTGGACAATCCTTAATAGTAATATTGAACTCCTGCAAAAGAAATAGCCATCGTGTTAGTCGACCATTTGTGATATGTTTATTAGCTAGATACTAAATGGTAGAGTGACTAGTGTACAAAAAGGCTGGGTATGATTTTATATAGTGTCTAAATTTGTTTATTTCATAAATAACAACTAAAAATTCTTTTGTCACTGTATAATTAAGTTATGCAAAAGTGAGATTTTTGCTAATATAATATTTATCATAAGGTTTCTTGTCTTCCTCTTTTCCAAGGACAGTGCCTATAGCTACATCTGATGCATCCGTGGATATGTGAAAAGGCAACCCAAAGTTTGGTCCATGCAATATTGGTGCTTTTGAGACTAGTTTCTTTAAACATGTGAAAGTTGTGTCACATTTGTCAGACCAACTAAAATCAACATTTTCAACCAAAGCATATAGAGGTGCAGTAATTTGTGAAAAGTTTTTAATAATATTATGATAATATCCTGCATATCCTAGGAAGCTATGTACCTTTGTTTGAATGCAGGGGGTAGGCAGTAGAAGAATACCTAAATTTTTGTTGGGTTTACTTGTATTCATGCTGCAGAGATGTGGTGTCCGAATATTATGCCCTCGGTCATCATCATGTGGCACTTGACATTGCTTAAACATAACCTGGTAGCAATGCATCGTTCTAAGACATTTTCTAATGTTTGCAATGCTCGGTCGAAGTCATCCCCATATGGAGTAAAATCGTCCATATACACCTCAAGTCCTTCATTTATTAAATCAACAAAGATGTTGAGTGTAGCTCTCTGGAATGTAGCTAGGGCATTACACAAGCCAAATGGTAATACTATGTATGCAAATGTACCCCATGGACAGGTGAAGCCTGTTTTGTCTTGGTCTTTAGGGGCGATCTAAATCTGATCGTAGCTGCTGAAACCATCTAAAAAGGAAAAGAACTACATCCCTGCCAAAGTATCAAGGACCTGATCGATGAATGGGAGGGGGAAATGATGTTTTTGTGTCACCTTGTTCAGCTCCCTAGAGTCTACATAGATACACCACTTCCCATTTTTCTTAGGGATGACCACCAATAGAGAGACCCATTTACTGTTTGAGATAGGATAAATAAAGTTTACATCCAACAGCTTCTGTAACTCTTCTTTCACAACATCCTTGAGATGCAAATTCAATCTTCATTGAGGCTACTGGATGGGTCGAGCATCCTTATGAATAAAGATGTGGTGTGTACATAGTTGTGGGTCTATTCCTTTCATATCCGGATAATCCCATGCAAAAGCCCCTTATATTTTTGTTGGACCTGTATGAGATTTTGTTGTTGATCTTTATCCAAACCATCATTAATATTTAGAATTTTGCTAGGTTCGATCTCTATCGGTTTGCTATTATGTACAATAATCGTTTGAATATGTTGATCATCAGCATCCTTCAGAGGATCCTCCATGGCTTCATTATCCAATATTTCTTTCAGCATTTGACACTTTACATCGCTCACATTAGAAGGCTGATTCATAAAGTTATTAATAACGTCTTCTTCAGTTTGATCTTTAAATTCTAGTGCCTCTACTATTTGAGTGGTGAACGGATGCTTTCCTCTAGCTACGCTAGTGGTTCTTTACATATTTTTACAATGGGTAGACTTCGCTTGGCAGGTGGATATAACACAATATTTTTTACAGCACCCCCTTTCGCAATAGTCATGTTTCCTTTTCGACATCCAATATAAGCATCAGTTGTCGCAAGCCAAGGTCAACCCAGAATCAGAGGGTGTCTGTCTAATCTACTGTTTGGGTTTATGACAAGAAAATCTACTAGATATTCCCACAAATCAACAGAAACTATGATATCCTATAAGGTTCCTTCTTGCCTTACCACCAAACAATCAACAAGTTCTAATAGAGTGGCGGTTTGTTCTAGGGATGTAATACCAAGTGCTTGACAAGTTTTTGTTGTTAAAATATTAATGGTTGCACCCAGATCAACTAAAGTATTGGGAAAAGAGCGGCCATATATCTGAACTGTCACTATGGGGTTTCCAGGATCTTCATACTTTATTGGAGTTTTCCCTCCCAAGAGTAAATTAGACAAAGTTTCTAGAACATGAATGGTGGGTGAGGTTTTTTCTTTCCTTGCAGGGTTCTTTACACATAGATCTTTAATTGTTTTAGCATAGATGGGTATGTCCTGAATGGCCTAGAGGAGAGGAATTTTAATACAATTTTTTTTTAGTTCCCCTACAAGATCTAAATCTAGATAAACAATAGATTTGGGTATCGTTAACCTTTCGGGGAATGGGGGAGAAGTGATTGTAAGTTTTTCATGATCTTCATGTTGATCTGTCTCTTCTCCTTGTTTTAGTTTGGTATTAATTATAGGTTGTGGTATATGTACAAGTGGGGTTTTAATTTCGATTGAAGGCTGATACCTATTTTCCTCAGGGTTGATGATACAACCTGACCTCAATCTGATTTCATTACATTCTTTCTGCTCAACCTCACAATCTAAGCTTTCAATAATCTACACCAGTTGAACCAGTCTCTTATTAGGATTTGGATTCAGTTGAGCTAGCAATTGAGGCCGCATAACAGGTTGGGGATTTTGATGTAATGTATAAGGTGCTAATAGTCCAGGTTAAGGCGAAGGACTTGCCCCCATAGGTGTGTTAGATATCCCCAGAGGTTGTTGCCAATTTGTAGACCAATTCAAATTTTGAGAGGTAGAGGTAGGCCACTAGGATTGATAGGGATTGCCCTGCCAAATAGGACTAAAAGGAGAATTTGGAAACCCATTACCCGAAAAAGATTATGTTGGCCAAGATGTTATAGACAATGGTTGGGTTTCCCTAATTAGGTAGGGTGATTGGCCCTACCATGTTGTCCCAAGGTTCTATTGTTCATTAAACTGTGAAGAAGGAAAGAACTCAGATGCATCTTGTGTCATACCTGTAGGTTTAGCCTGCTACTGTCGACACTGGTTCATCTGATATACTGACTCCATTTCTTCTTCTGCTTCCTTGAATACTACTTTCAGGCCCGGTAATGATGAAAATTATTTAGTGGCATGCTCTTTAGTACAGATAGTGCATGTTTGCACCATGTCTAATGGGAATTCCCATTGGCTATGCTTCTTTCAACAACGTGGACAGAAGATGGCCAAGTTTTGTTTTGCTAAGGCTTATCTTTATTTAGCCTGTAAGACATCCAGCTGCGTTATGAGAGTGCCCAGGATGTCTGTCTTAAAATCTTCCAGGAGGTTACCGATTTTCATCCTTGTTATGCCTCCACTTTGTGGTTTGCCTCCCCTACTCATGTGATCTTGGCTTCCTGCTCCTATATGTGTGCTTTGTTACGAACACCTAATGTTGTGTGTGGGATCCCCCAAGGAAATTTTTCAAGCTTAAAGCCCATATTTTTGTCCAACTCTTGTAAAGAATCCACATTTTGTGGTCGCGGAGCGCGTAGATGTTAAATATTCATAGGGTTGTCCGCCCTTATTTTGATAATGTAATGTCGGTTATAAAAGATCTACCCATGGTCAATGAACCATGGGATTGTATAAATAGATCGAAGCCCTAAGTAGTTATGGCATCATGAAACAATGTGAAGAATGATATGATGTATGAGAGATAGCTATGAGTAGAAGTCTAAGTTAGGGTCATACCGTAGGTAGAGGCTCTACAACGGAGTGCATAGAGGCCTAGAAGTCCGCAACTGAGTGTGCGGATCACTGTAGTTGAGTGCGCAAGGCGAGTTGAGTCTGTAAGCATCTGGAATTATCAATAAAGAAGAGCATTCTATAATTTTTGTGTCTTTATTTCATGTTTATGCATCTCTTAGATTGGGTATGAATTTGAGTTCTAATGTTTATATGATGCGCGAATGTGTATAGTTGTATTGGTTAAGTGAACGCAAGTAAGAACATCTTTTTACACGAAGCTAACTAAGATATGTTAATAAGATAAGTAAGATTCTTACCGTAGTTTGAGGTAATATCATGGCTCACTGCCCCAATAGCATGAAAGCATACCAGCCCCTAGTTAGGGCTATGCGGAAGCCGATTGTAACATTTCACGAAGGTACTAAAGGGTAGAATAGAGGGATAAGCAACCTGCGTGAAGGCCAGAATAGTTGGAATAAACTGACATCAAAAACATCTCAAGGGTCCGAAAACTTGGTTCCAGCTGATGAGCTAGGTATTTTAACAAGAATGCTACAAATCCCAGGGCTACCAGGTTTACTTATCATCCCGGGGTTTGTACAAAATTGGAGGTGACAGTGCTATATGCAGAAGTAAAAGTGAAGGTCCTGCTTATTGTCACTGCTCATCTTGAAAGAGACCCGAAGGGTTCCAAGCTAGAATTCTATAGGGTTAGAAGAAGCTTAATTCTTTGATGGAAGAAGATCAAATATATTCTAAGAGAGAGCTACTCTACTGTAGTAATGAAGAAAACAGCATGTAATGCTAAACCACATCATAACCTAACTAACCATCTAAACAAATATGCTAAGCAGAATTTCTAAATCAACACTAACCTAATGTTGCTATCTAAGTTGCAGAGGTAAAGAGCATTAAACTATACTAAGGTGTAAGCAAAGGAACTAAACTAATTTTTTTTTCAAGCCGAAGAGCAGTCGAAGATCGAAATTGGTGAAAGGAGGACGTAAGGATGCAGTAGTACATAGGGACCATTGGATCGATCAACGAATAGAAGATGGACAGAGGATATATTATTGCGGGGGCTTAAGTGAATAGATGGATGAATAGGGATAATGGATAGGATGAATGACGAAGATCTTCTCATGGGCGATTTAGTGAATAGGTGAATGAATAGGTTAACAAAGCAGATGAATGGCAAAGATCTTATCGTGAGGAATTAAGTGAATGGATGGACGAACAGGGTAATGAATCAGATGAATGGCGGAGATCTTATCACAAGGAATTAAGTGAATGGATGGATGAACAGGGTAATGAAGTAGATGAATGGAGGAGATCTTATTGCGAGGAATTAAGTGAATGGATGGATGAATAGGGTAACGAAGTAGATGAACATTGGAGATCTTATTGCGAAATAAACGTGTGGAAATGATGGAGGGGGTTTTCGGAGGCAGTAAGCAGTTTCTCAAGCGCCCTCAAAGTTGTAAGTTGTATTTTGAAATTTCACACAATTAGCCTAACTGGGTGACACATAGCACGGGAAAACCACTTTTCTCTCATGCTCTTAGGCGAATAACGATCGTTCAAGAATCTGTGTGAGATTGTGTGATATCTGTCAGATCACTCTAGATCGATGGTGGAGATTGGGGCACATAAAGTATTGAGGTGACACGATAGTCATTAGATGAAGAGGCAGACCAACGTTGGAGATTAGAGCTCATAAATTAGGTGGAAGACTTTGTGCGTGATGGCTGGTCGTTGGGTAAACTAATGAATCGTACGATGATTGGTCAGGTTTGTTGTGTATCAGACGGTGCGGAAAGGATGCATGAAAAACATGTTCAAGGAGGTTTCAAATGAAAACGATAGAAAAACTAGTGAGGGTACAGGTGGACTGAGAGTGAGGAAAAATAATGATAATTAAATGAAACAAGTAACTGCATCAACCAAAAAACTTCAAAGTTCATGCGAGAAATAGAAAACTATGTTTTTAGGGTTGTCGAGGGGTCCCTTCCTCAAGCCATGGTCCTAAAGGGAGGAGGTGAGGCCGAGACACCTACGCACAACCTTATGGTGATCTTCTTCTCCTAGCTAACTTACTAATTGAAAAAAACACAAATGGAATTAAACTAGAGCACAACCGATCTACTCTACACTATTGTAATGGGAATGCAACTACTTAAGCAAATGAATAGAAAACCAGGAAGCTACTTAAGAAAATGAACAGAACCAGAAATATATGCTAGAATACATGTACAATAAAGAGGAAATTTGGTTGCTCGGGTTGGGCCCTTACCCAAGAGCTTCAGCCCTTTGAGTTGACTCAGTGCTGGCTCAAAATAGAACTCATCTTTATTATAAAAACCATGGATTACATAACAAACTGTCACAAGTCTTGCAACTCAGAAATAAAGTAGAGTTTTACAATAAGAATCTGAATCCTCTTGAGGTCCTTAGCCTCTCTACTTATACATATAAAGCCTCCAACAACTCCCATCCCATTAGGGAGGCTTGGCTCCCCACTCAAGGTAAACTGGTTTCTCTCACATTCACTTGCTCATCAGTCTTTTAGTCCTCATGATTTGGTTGTTTTCACTCCGAGTTGATGGAGGAATATTTGAATGGAGGGGTAGTAAATGAGGAGGATTTACCTCCTATAATTCATCTCCCTTGTCCCATTCAAGTTTTGACCAAGGTGTTTGCCAAAGTTCCTTGCTTTTATCCTTTATTGGTACATTTTTCCTTGATTTTATCCTTTATTCTTTCATTACATGCACATTAGACCAAAAAGAAAAATATCCAACTCTAACTCATCTCAAGAATGAAATATAATCAAAAGTATGCAATAAGTTGTGAAAATAGTTGGTTTGACTAAGCTAGGAGGTGAATTAAGGCCAATTAAGGCCCATATAATTACCCAATGATGAGGCTCATCATCACCCCCTTACTGAAAGTGTTGCTCAAGCAACTTAATCAATGTCCATGTCCTTCATGGCTCTAGTAGCCTCTCTAACATCCCATGCTTCTGTTGTGGTCCCTTCTTCTTGTTTATAGAAGCCTGCTTTCCTTTCTACTTCTTCTTGCTACCTCTTTTCCTCTTCTTCTTTTCTCCCTTCTATCATCCCTAGGAGTAGTCGTGAACTGAGTTTTAGGCTTATCCAATTGACCTTCAACCTTTGCATTGATTTCTTATACATAGGTGTCCTATTGAGTGCCTCTCTCAACCTTTGAGGGGTGTGATATTCTCTGATCTTCAAGCTATGTGGCATTGTTTTCCATCTCCTTTATCAGACATGTATATTATCATATCTTAGCAGCCTAAACATATCCTCAAAATGTTAAATTTCTTGCTCTTGGGCAGCAACATATCTAGGTGCCAGTTGAGGATCATTTGCAATTACATTATGGGTGCTGATTAGGGCAATGGGATTTAATTGTTCATCTTTGATGAAAAGAGGTTCATTTTTTCTCTTTGGCCAATACTATTTTCATCTCTAGAGCCCTTTACTTCTCATGGTTCATTGATGATGCCAAAGCCATTAATTGTAGATCTCCTAGCTCTACATTAGGATCCAAAATATTCATGTCTGTGAGGGCCATGTTGTGCAAGTAAAACTTAGCCATTTTGGCCCTATCCTCTAGTGCACTTTGATCACAAAGATCAATTCCTTGTGTACTTCCCCTTCTATTTCAATGCCTTCTTCCTCTTTGAAAAAAGGACTAACATCATAGATGAGGGTTTTGATGTCATCCTTTGCTAGTAAGTATATGAACACTGACCATTTTATAGGGATCTTGAGGTTTTGGATGGAATCCCCAAAGAGGATTTTGATCAAGACATGGTTAGCCAACTATTATGAATTCCCTTCCTTTACTTTGTTTCTGGAGTCTACGAGTGATTGCATCAAGAAATAGGGTATGTTGAGTCTTTGGTGAACTTGTGTTTCTGCCCCAAATCTTATTTCTTCAAGCATCCTAAAATGGTAGCCATAAACAACACTATATCTACCCTCATATGAGATATATTTGATGAATTGGTAGCCTACCTCACTCCATGGGTATGGAAGACTATCCCTCCTTACTCCATTTTTATCCTCGGTGGGTTCTTCACCTTCTAAAAAGATTTTCCTTTTTGCCACCTGACTGTCTACTTTGTCTTCTTTTCTCCATGAAATTCCTAGGGGAAGTGTGGTGACCCTACTGATGAACTCTGGGATGAGATCTATAGTGAGCCCTCTAACTATAACAATGGCATGGATTTTGATGTGTGGAGTGAGGGAATGAGAAAATTCTTGAGAAAATAGAATTTCCCGTGTATGTAATCCACTAGCTTTCTTGAGGACTTTTAGTTCATTTGCTTGTAAATGGGGATGAATTTTTAGATCCTACATCTTTAGAATGGTGGCAGTGGACAATTCTCTTGATATTCCCTCTTGATCCCCTCTCTGCCTATCCTATAGACTACCTCTGTGTATCCTGTAGACTACTCATGTAGACAGTTCTTGTAGGAATTCTCTTGTAGAACGATGGTCCTTGCTTCCAGTGGGTGGCCAGAGTTATGAGAGCTACTTGAGTGAGGGAGTTTCAAGGATGTGGAATGCATGAATGCATGCAAACGATGTTTTGTTTCCCTTTATACCACCTCATCATTCCCACTCTTTGTAATCATCTCCCACAGTTGTTAAATCCATAGTTAACCACTTCTTGTCCTACTCCTCCTCTATTTTTTGAGTTTACTGCAACCATGTGTGAGAGGACACCTTGCTTTGTATGTGATGACTGAATGAAGGTGGCCAAGTTAAATACCACCTTTTCACCTACAAATCAACAACCTCGTAAACTTTACAACTTTTTATCAAATGATGCATATGAGTGAGTGGGTAGGATACTTACCTATGGTCTCGATGCCATGTTTTAGTTTGTTGAGGATCAAAGGTGTTGCGTTGTACATTTGATGCATGGTCATTCTTCTTCTTCCTCTACTACCTATTGATTGTTTATTGGCTTTTGTAGGTGTCTGTGATTGATGATCTGATGTTGTTACTACTGTGGTGCTCCTGGATCATCCTAGTGAAGACTTTGTAGCTAATGATTGTTATTCTATGGGATAGGGTGATGATAATGGTTGAGGTGATTGGTTAGATCATGCCTAGTATGAATTTTAGGGAGCTAACCAATCTACCTTTCAGGAGATCCTGTAGAAGACACAATCTTCACCTGAATTGAAGCAATGAAGTGAAAAGCAATGCAATTGATGGAGGGATGCATGGTAAGGAGTGGAGGAGATGAATATATGTGAGGTAGGGTTCCCTTTGGATCTTATCTTTGCTCCTTTATTGTCTTTCTCACCCACCTACAAATAAAAATTATGTATTTTTTCTTCTTTTCTTTTATTATTATATTTTCTTTGAAAAACACCTAGGCTTCCTCAAAGAGGTTTTCACCCTAGATATCTACCTTGGGTGCCTCAAGGAAGGTTTTCACCAAGGGATCTTCTTACTCTTTTTCAATTTTTTTCTCATCCTTGGGTCGCCTCACGAGGTTTTCAACCCAAATATGGAGGTTTTCACAAATCCAGGCACCTTATGGAGGTTTTCACAAATCCTTATTCTTTTTTCTCTTCTTGAGTTCCCTGATGAGGGAGGAGCTGGAACTTGCTCCACCATCATCACTGTCTTATTGATATTGTCAATGAACTCTTGTTTTGATAAAGGCCTCTTGTACATTTTCAATCGGTGTCCATTAACAAGCAATGGAATGGATTCTTCATCTATATTTCTGATTTGCACTGAACCATTATCATGGCATCTTTCCACCACATAAGGTCTAAGCCATCATGTCCTTATCTTTCCCTTGAAGTCTTTATACCTAGAATTATATAACAATGCCCAGTATCCCTCTTGAAATTGCTTCTACTTGATATGTTTGTCTTGCCAGATCTTCCTCTAAAGCTAAACTATTTATGTATGTAGGAGGGCCTGCATTCTAAATTCATCCAATCCATTCAAATGGAACAATCCTTCTTTTTGTGCATGACTGATCCAAATCTAGTTGGGCTGCCATCCTCAATGTGTTATATTAAAACTCAATGGACAACAAAGCCTTTTTCCCATAGACCAACTCATAGGGTATAAATCCAGTCATGGTATTCCATGTTGTACTATAGGCCTAGGTAGCATCAACTAGTCTCTTTGCCCAATCCTTCCTGCTGCTGCTCACTACCTTGGTTAAGATGTTCTCTAGTGCCCTGTTCATCACCTCAACTTGCCCATTAGCTTGTGGATGATAAGGAGTGGAGATCCTGTGCTTGATTTTCTGATGGTTGAGCAGTTCTTCAATCATGTTGGAGGTAAAATAGCTGCCTTGGTCTATGACTAGCTCTCTAGGGTACCCAAATTTGTTGGATACATTCTCCCTTAGGAACTCAGCCACCTTTTCTTCTGTTGCCACCTTAATCACCTTGGTTTTAGCTCACTTAGTCAAATAATCAATGCACACAATAATTTACTTCTTTTTCTTTGAAGGAGGGTTGATAGGCCCAATGAAGTCCATGCCCCACTTGTAAAATGGCTTGAAAGTCACTTGAAGGTGCAAGGGAATTTCATCTCTTGGAGTAGGCTTTCCCATCCTCTGGCACCGTTCACACTAATTAATGTACCTTTTCACATCATGATGAAGAGTAGGCCAATAATAGCCTGCTTGCAACACTTTGAATTATATCCTCTTTACTGCAAAGTGACCTCCACAAGGCCCATCATGACAGGTCAGAAGGATGTCAAAAAATTCCTCTTCCTTTACACACCTTCTCAAGATTTTATATGGGTCAAGTTTGAAAATATTCCCCTAATCTAGGTGAAGGGGGTGTTTTTCCTTACTATCCTACTCTTTTCATTGGAGGGCAAGTTTGGTGGGAACTGTGTTGATACCAAATAGTTTGCTATATCAGCAAACCATGGGGAGAGAACTGAAATAGAAAAAAATGCTCATCTGGTAACTAGTCATCCACCATTCCTTCTTCACCTGCAAGCAGATTCATCCTAGATAGAAAGTCTACAAAAACATTTTCCTTATGAGGCTTATAAAAAATAGTTAGATCAAACTATTGTAATAAAAGAAACCATATTATAATTCTAGCATCCACATCTGGTTTGTTCATTAAATATTTGATTGCAACATGATCAGTATGCATAAATTTTTGATAGCCTGTAATGTAATGCCTAAATTGATTTAATGAATGCACAGCAGCCAGAAGTTCCTTTTCGGTCATAGTATAGTTTAGCTCAGCCTTTGACATGTTCTTACTGATAAAATAGATGGCATAGGGCAATTTCTCCTCTTCCTGGCCTAAGGCTGCTCCTATGGATTTATGTGAGGCATCAACATGAATATGAAAAGGGAGGGCCCAGTTTGGGCCTCTAAGGATTGGTGCAGTGGTTAACTTACCCTTTAGAATGTCTAAGGCCTCTTGACAGCTCTTTGACCATATAAACTCATAATCTTTGGCCAACAACCCAAACAAAGGAGACGTGAACTTGTTGAAGTCCTTTATGAACCTTTGGTAGTATCCAACTAACCCTAAGAAACTCCTAACATCTCTCTGATTTTGTGGAGGTGGGACCCTTTGGATGACTACTATTTTGTTTAGGTCCACTTGTAGTCCTTGCTAAGATATTGAATGACCTAGCACAGTCCCTTCAGTCATCAAGAATTCACATTTTTCCAGACTGAGAGATAGGTTCATTTCAATGCATTTCTGCAATACTTTGCCTAAGTTAGTCAGGGCCTCTCGAAAATCATAGCCATAAGGTGTAAATTCATCCATATATATTTCCACAACATCATGTACTAATTCAGCAAAAATACTCAAGGCTCCTCTTTGGAAAGTGGAAGGAGCATTGCATAGGCCAAAAGGAAAGACCCTATAGGAAAAAGTACCCCAAGGACAGGTGAATGTGGTCTTATCCTGGTCTTATGGGCGGATTTGGATTTGGTTTTACCCACTAAATCCATCTAGGAAGGAAAAAAACTTCTTCCCTGTCAGGCCATCTAGTACTTGGTAAATGAAGGGTAGAGGAAAATGATCCTTCTAAATGGCTTTGTTCAACTCCCTATAATCAATAAAAATCCTCCACTTACCATTTTTCTTGGGAACTAACACTAAAGGAGAGACCCACTCACTGCCTAAGATAGGGTAAATGAATCCTATATCTAGTTTTCAACCTTCATTGATGTATATGTGGTGAGTACACACTGAGGGGTGTACTCCCTTCATTTCCTTATAACTCCAAGCGAAGGCTTCTAGGTTTTCTCTCAACATGTTGCATTGCTTTTCCTCTTCTAAAGCAAAAAGAGATGGATTAATTTTCAATGTTTTCTCCGGGAAAAATTATATGGTTCTGACACAGAGTGGGTTGGAATTGTCCAAGTGTAAGTCAATTGGATGATTGTTCTGGGCTTCCCTTACTTCTTCTTCTAATGGTAGTGAACTAGGAGTTGGACTTTGGAGCAAGTGTTCAATTAAGTCATCCTCATCTTGTTTTCCTCTTCTTATGGTTACTTCCAAAGCATAAAGTTGGGAATAATAAACCTCATCTTCTTCCTCCTCCTCCAACCATAAAGGTAAATCATGCTCTAGGGTAGGTTGATCAGGAGGGTATAAGACTAATTGTTTGGAAATATGCCCATCCTTAATGGTCATATTCCTAGCTCTGCAGCTAATGTAAGCATCAGTTGTGTCCAACCATGGCCTCCCAAGGATGAGAGGGTAGCCAATAAGCTTAGCATTAGGCTGGACAACTAGGAAATATGTAGGGCACTCCCAGAAGTCAATGGAGACCATCACATCCTCCACAATTCCCTCAGGGGTGACTGTGGAATAGTCTGCAAGTTGCAGAACTGTTGTGATCTTCCTCAATGGCCCTTGGAGGTTGAGCTTGAGCATGGTGTCCTTGGTCATCACATTAATGGTAGCCCTAAGATCAATTAGAGTGTGTTGGACAATGGTTCCATTGATGTGCACATCTAATATAGGGCTTCCAGGGTCCAAATATTTTGGACATTATTTGCCACAACTTTAGGCCAGACAACTACCGAATGACATTAATGGTAGGGGTATCCCTTTTTATTCTTCTTGGATTCTTGAAGCACTTCTCCTTAATCATCTTATTGTAAATGGGAACATCATTGATTTCCTAGAGAAGGGGTATCTTTACACATAGATTTTTCAATTCTCCCACAAGCTTAGTTTCTTTTGGGGGTAGGCTGGAGCGGTTGGGCTAATCTCTCAGGAAATGGTGGATTTACTTTAAGGTTTCTTTCCTCTCTTTTTTCATCAACGTCCCTGTTAGTGTCAGTCCTTGCATCCTTCCTCCAGTGATCAAACATGCTCATACAAAGTGATTTTAAGGTGTCAAGGTCAAATTTTGTCATTTTAGTGAGTCTTCAAGTAAAATTTGGTCACTAGGTATTAGGTATAAGGTTTGCTTTTACTCCTGTCAAAGTTATCCAAATGTAGTTCCATGTCACCTTTCAGCTAAGTGTACCATCATTCAGAGGGTTTTCATCATCATTTCAGGTTCCAATGGGTCATTTTACACCTTGTTCATGCTTCAGTTGTACTTAGGTAAGGTTCATTTCCCTCTCCTAGGGTTTTGAAGGTAATTTCTCTTGGATAGTCAAATCATCAGCAAAATTTGCATCTTGATGTCTATACACCTTCCCCTATCTTTAATGTACCTTATTAAACACTTCCCATCACTGGTATCCCTCAAATTCCTCATTTTCGCACAAACCCTAGTTTCTTGCTACAACTTGATAATTTGCTAGGTTAGGCCTGTGTTTTTCCCTTTTGGACCTCTTCCCCTCACTCAATCTTTGAAATTCCACTTTCCCCTACTTCCTAACATCCCTCCCTACTTCCAAAAATTTTCACAAGAATTTAGAAGCCCCTTATCCCCTTCATTTCACTTCATTTCGACAAATCCCCCGTTCCACACATCGAGATAGGCTTTACTCCAATGATTTTTCTGAGCAAGAAGATATGAATTTGGAAAAATGGAGAGAGGTTTTTGTCCAAAATAAGCCAAGAAAGAAAAATCTCCTTCACTTTTTACACAAGTTTCATGGTCTTAGAGAAATGTCAAAAATACAGTTTCCTTAGGAGAATTGATGCACCTCTGAAGTCACCTTGGGAATATCAAGTTTTCTCTTCTCTTGGTTGGCCAAATGACTTGCTTGATGAATCAAATGATAACTAGCGACAACGATCCTTCCAATGAGCTATTATGAGCTCAATTTGGAGTTGAGGAAGACCGTCAAATGTAGACTGCAATAGTACTCTGCCTTTAGGAAACCTCATTTTGCACATTTTGACCAGTCTTGGGAGATTTGATTGTTGACAGAGGAAATGAACTCCAAATTGAAAAATTCAAGATGGGTTGGAAAGTAGACTTAATAATATTTCTAAAGAGCTATCCTGCACCCAATTTGGACATATGGAAGGCCTCCAAACATCTTCTACAAAAAGCACGATGCATTGGGTTTGGAGTGCGGCACATTGAAAGGGCGCGACGCATTGGGCAGTGCTCTGCAGTGTAAATTTTCAATGGGTGGGACGCATAGAGCAGGCACAACACATTGGTTTTGTGGCGCAACACATAGAAGTGTAAGCCTTATTTCACCCATAAACTCTCTCAAATTTCCAAATTTGCTCAATCCTATGGCGTGCAAGTAAGTCAAACTTTCTTCCCTTGCTAGTGAATGAGTTTTCTTAAAATTTATGGTGGTTTAGTGAGACAAAACTAAAACCCTACCTCCTTACAATTTTTGCTAAAAAACAATTGCCTAGGGTTTTCACTTGTTTTTTTTTGTTGCCAACTCCACAAAATTTTTCACTCCCTCACTCTTTCATTCTCTGATTACATTTTATGAAACCATTTCCCCAATCCCCATATCCCTAAGTCTACTAATTCTAAAACCTTAATTGCTATCTCAAACCCTAGTCAAATATCCCAAAACCCTAATTGTTGTCCCAAGAACCTAAGTACTATTCCCTAAACCCCCTATTTCCCATAAAACGTGTCAACAACATTCCCAAAACCCCTCATACACTTTCCCCTTCATAATCCCTCATACATTCTCATCCTTGGCAACAAAAATCTAAAGACGCCATAAATCTCTTCATACTCATCAAGAAAACTCAAAAATTGGAAAACATGGAGTCTAATCCTTCCTATGACCGAGATGAGGAAACACTCAGAGATTCTCCTAGAGAAATGGATGCACCAAGGAGACCTCACAAGGATGGTAAACATATACCTGAGGAGCCCACTTCACTTCTGAGTTGCAGTAGTAGAAAAACGAGTACTATCTCCACCCAGGGTGGAAGGGGTCTCATTTTCACCATCAGAAGAGCAGGTATAGGACAAGGGTAAGAAGCCCTTGCATGATGAGGGACCGTCAGGAGGTCAAGAGGCAGATTTCATCCTCATTAAGGATGATGACACAGATTTGGGCTCACAAAACACAAAGCTCAAAGAAGTCATTCGGGAGCAGTAAGATGACATTCATCATTTGTTTCTCAATCTGGAAAGAGCCAAGTGGATAATTAACTATTTGGAGTAGAGGAATAGACAACTAGAAGATCAGAAAATCATCATGGAGCTCCTAAACATGACGGTAAAACGACAAGCTGCCAAGAAGAGGAAACCGAAGTTGACAACACTTGAGCAAGAAATCGATGCTGATCATGAGTCTTGGTTGGAGAGGACAAATATCCACTTGGATAGGATGCTGGAGAAGGCCATCAACGAGAAAAATATGTTGAGAAACATGGCATATCACTATTTTTCAAGAAATATGGTGTGCCTAGATAGAATCAGGAACTTGAAGGCCAAGTTGAAGAAGAGATCAAGGAGGAAAAAAGCGCAAGATAAAATTCAGATCTTGTCCGAGGCTTCCTTGGCCTAGCATAGCACCTAATGGAGGACACTTAGCCCAAATTTAAAAAAATTTGGGGCATTTTTTGTAATTTTGGAAATTTTGCCTTTAAAAAATAGAGTTTTCTGCCCAATGCACCGCGCCACCCGGTGCTCGCCTTTGATCGAGGCATAATTTGTCATGAAAAAATATGCATGCTCACAAATGCGAAAGAAATTTTGACAGGTTTTAGGCTTCGAAAAAGGTGAAAAAACACCCCAAAAATGACCTTTCTATCCCTTTTTGACACATTGGAAGCAGTCTTGCGAAAACTCAGTTTTGGAGGGGTAAATGGAGGCCAAATTAAAAAATTTGACTTGTACTAGAAAGTAGACAGGAAGATGGTTCCAACAAGACCACTTGAAGAAAATTGTAACACTAGAAAGGCCTCCAACGTCAGCTACAAAAAGGTGCTACGCATAGGGAAATCAGTGCGGTGCATTGGAGGAATTTTGCTCAGTATGACCAAAAGTACTCTATTTTTTCGCCTAGTTTTTTCATAATTTGACTTTGGTTTCCTTCTAATTGTCAAAATCATGGTGTAATTTAATGTGACATGATGGATTTTTATGTATTTATGCTAAATTTTCACCCATATAGGTAGATTCATCCATCAAAAGGTAGTTTGCAACCGAGTGAATCTGTTTCCTAGTTTTTAGAGGCAAGTTGTTCCATTATCTACTTTTTAGTTCTGAGTTTAGATTTTGTTGGAACAGCTCCTAATATTATGAGCTCGAACCCTAGAGGCTAGGATGAGTTTTTGGTTTCCTATATCTTGTAATTTTTCAGTCATTAGCATGGTTGGACTTTTGAGAAAGCAAGGAGCTTCATTGTATACTCATACCAGCAGTTTTGGCTAAGGAATAGAGACCAGGGTTTGCAGCACTCTTTGGGATTCATGTGGCATTTTGTTTTGGTATAGTGATTTTTTATGAAATTGTGAATTTACTTATGTGTTATGTATGCCATTATCTATCTTGTTTCTTCTTAACTAAATCAAACAAGGGAAAGGGTAGAATCCATTGAAATTGTAGTGCTCTACCTAGGGTTTGCTTTAGTTTTCGATGTTTTCAGCTGTTTGAAGAGGATCCCTAAGTTTTCTTGCCCTCTTCAACACCTCACCTGTCTAATCTCTCCATCTCATTAAATTTGAAGAGCCAAATCAGTTGCCTACCTTGCCCCATTGAGATCTCTGCAAAACTGAGCCTCATTCCCCGCACCCAAAATTTTCCTTTCCATTTGAGCCAACAAAAACATTATTTTATTCAATCAAACTCCTTTACACACATACCTAGCCTAAAATTAGTCAGCATATTAGTCATTTCAAGCCCTCATCAATCATATTTTTCTAATATTGACCAGGAGAGAGACCTCTCTCGACCTGGTAGGGCTAGCTACTAGGTTAAGCGTGGTTTGATCTTACCCTCAACCTGCCTTCCTTCAGCCTGGGGTAGATCTAGGCACTAACATAGTGGTGACTGTACTGGGGAAAAAGTTTATTATCAATGTTTTTCTTTATAAACTACATACAGAGCCTGAAGTTAGCTAGGTAGCCTTCGAAACGCTCTTGCTTTTCATTAGCGAAAGTAGATAAACGATGCTTCAGTCAATCTCCAGTCTAGTTTATGAGCTGAACATCTAGTTTCTTCAACAAAATGTAATCAAGTTCAGATTTGATTGTTGATGGTGGACAACGATCAGACACTGCAAGGCTGAAATCATTCACCTGGCGACTCTAAATCAGTTTCGATATTAGATCCAAGGACTCCACTGGAGGATGAACCTGACCAACAGAAACATGAAAGGACAATATGGAAAGATCAGGTATTCAAGTTGGAATTTCATCCAAGACATTTTGTTATTTGTTATAAATTATTTCTTCTCTTTTCCTGAGAATGTCAAGAAGGCTTTGCAAAGTATATTGTATTTGGGAAAAGATCCTTGGCCTACATTTGATTCCTCCCCTTTGAAGATTGTGAATACCAAAGATTTGCATGCCTTTAAGCTTGATCAAGTCCCTTTTTCTGAATCTTGTGATGACTGTATTCAAACTAATGAGCCTCAAGAGACCAAGACTAATTCTACAACTTCTGTACATACCCCACTACCTTGTAAAATTCCAGATCGATACAAGCCTCTGATTTTACCTCATATATCCCATGCTTTCCCTAAAAATCATCTATATCTACCAAGATTTGATGGTGAACGCGACAATATCACTGCTGAGAGACATGTATTGAATTTCGAATCTTTTCTCGACCTTTTTGAAGTTGATGATGAGGATGTCAGAATTAGGCTTTTTTCTCTTTCTTTGCAAGGCAAAGTCAAGAGTTGTTTCGAAACCTTGCCTGATGTGAGCATCTCAAATTTCCATCAATTTGTCAAAGCTTTCCTCGACAGGTGGGTGGTAAGACAAAACCCTTTCTTGATTATAGAAGAGTATAACCAACTAAAAAGATTGCCAGGGAAGACAGTACAACAATTTTCTGCCAGATTTAATCAAGTCTACTTTTCAATGCCGGTTAATATAGCACCCCCTCCTGGATCTTCTCTCTTTCACTACCCAAGTGCCTTTGATCTGGAAATGGAGTTTCAGATGAGAGAAAGGAATCTTGTAACACTTGAAGAGATGCAGAACAATGAAGTAGATGTAGAGGCTCATTTGTTGATCCGAAGGGAAAAGTTGAAAGAAGAAGAGATGAAAAACATAGATCCGAAGGAATTGACATCTCTAGAGGTAAATATTGACATTTTGGCAAGTTCAGTGGAAGAGATGATGCAAAGGATAACCACAAGGAATGAGTATAGTGTTCAAGCCCCTGGCTCGCTGATTGAAGAAGAACAAATGGCTGCTCCAAAGCATCTTTTTTCTTATCCCAGTTGTCATAGATATGATAATGATTGTTTTATAGATCATCTTGGAGAAGAGAGATCTGTTGATATGACATGTATGCTTGATGATGTATTTTTTTATTGACGATTTTCCTCAGTTTGATCAGTATGATGATGATTATGTTCTCCAAACCGAATCTAGTCTTGCAGACAAATCAACAACTAGTTTGTGGGAGAAAGAAGTTCACTTTCAGTAGCTCGAATACAGTGATCAACCATCGCATATCAACGATGGAAATGATGAGGAAATTGCAGCAAATTTTGAAGTAAGTGAAGGATCTTTTCCTTTTTGTTTTGCTTCGTTTCACTTCATCAGAGATAACTTTCATGCAATTAGAAATCAACTGTCAACAAGTCTTGATTTCGACCATCTTGAGAGCAATGAAAACCTTGTTCAATACTTTTCATATCCAGAGTTGTAGCCCCCGAATCCCATTGATTGTCAAGTTGCAGATGAAAACATGGAAGCTAGACCATATGATCAAATGATGCAATATGATTCTGTATCTTTCTATTTTGAATCAATTCAGTTTTTGAAGGAAAAATTGCATAGTAATCTTCAATAAAGGATGAGAAGCTTGTAGAAAATCATGCAATCTCATTAGAACCAATAGAAAATGGGTTGTAGTAGTCTTTTCAAGTTTTTCACGATCCAATAGCTGATGTATTGGATGATGTTTGCAGTAAAAGTCCATCTCCATTGACTACATGTGAGCCTGAAACGTGTACTGATATAAACTTGATCTGGCAGCTGGTTTCTTTGTCATTTTTAGTAGGAGTCTCGTCACAAAGCTCAGATCAAAGTTTGAATTCATGGTATGAAGAGAAGAGAAGTAATCCATTGGATGAGCTAAGTCCCATTGTGCATGAACTTCAAGATCCTTATGCATTGTTTTTGGAGGCGGATAGAGAATCCATAGTATTCAATGAATTTGTTCACAAGTTTTCATGGGAGTTGCCTTTCAGTAGTTCTCTCTTGTTGTTCATAAGAAAGCACTTGTAGAGAATTCAAACAGCAACTAGAATACTTACTTGGTTGCATTGGTTGTTCATTTCACTTGATTAGGTGATGAATGGAACAACTAGAGTAGGTTGTATTGAATAAGCTCCAATTTGAGCATCATTTCCAGTTTGTCGGTTGTGTTTAAGTTTTGAGTCAGTTTTTATTTGAGTGAGAGTCAGTTTGTGTCGTTAAGTCGTCAGTTTTTAGTCATGCATTTCAGTTTGAGTTTTTGACTGCATTTCCCAATGGAGAAAGCACTGGTCTGCTTCCCAAAGATCTACCGTTCTTGGCACCTCCAAAGAGCTACCATTCCCATCGGAGCCAATGTTAGTGTCAGTCCTTGCAGTCTTCCTCCCATGATCAAACATGCTCTTACAAAGTGATTTTAAGGTGTCAAGGTCAAATTTTGTCATTTTAGTGAGTTTCAAGTAAAATTTGGTCACTAGGTATTAGGTCTAGGGTTTGCTTTTACTCTTGTCAAAGTTATCCAAATGTCGGTCCATGTCACCATTTAGTTGAGTGTACCATCATTCAGAGGGTTATCATCATCATGTCAGGTTCCAATGGGTCATTTTACACCTTGTTCATGCTTCAGTTGTGCCTAGGTAAGGTTCATTTCCCTCTCCTAGGGTTTTGAAGGTAATTTCTCTTGGATAGTCAAATCATCAACAAAATTTGTATCCTGATGTTCATAAACCTTCCCCTATCCTTAATGTACCTTATTAAACACTTCCCATCACTAATATCCCTCAAATTCCTCATTTTCGCACAAACCCTAGTTTCTTGCTACAACTTGATAATTTTCTACCCTAGGCCTATGTTTTTCCCTTTTGGACCTCTTGCCCTCACTAAATATTTGAAACTCTACTTTCCCTTTATTCCTAAAATCCCTCCCTACTTCCAAAAATTTTCTCAAGAATTTAGAAGCCCATTATCCCCTTCATTTCACTTCATTTCGACAAGTCCCCTGTTCCACATATTGGGATAGCTTTTACTCCAATGATGTTTCTAAGCAAGAAAATATTAATTTGGGAAAATTGAGAAAGTTTTTCTCCAAAATAGGCCACGTAAGAAAAACCTCCTTCACGTTTTACACATGTGTCATGGTTTTAGAGCAATGTCAAAAATACAGTTGCCTCAGGAGAATTGATGCACCTCTGAAGTGACCTTTGGAAAATCATGTTTTTGCCTAGCTTGGTTGGCCAAATGACTTGACTGATGAGTCAATGGATAACTAGACATAAATAGCTTTTCAAGAAGCTATCATGAGCTCAATTGGGAGTTGAGGAAGACCTCCAACAGTTGACTGCAATAGTACTTTACCTTTAGGCAACCCCATTTTGCACATTTTGACTAGTCTTGGGAGATTTGATTTTTGATAGGGAAAATGAACTCAAAATTGAAAAATTCAAGTTGGGCTAGAAATAAGACTAAATAAGCTTTTCAACAAGCTATCCTGTGCCCAATTTGGACACCACAAAGGCCTCCAAAAGTCTCCTACAAAAAGCGTGATGCATTGGATTTGGAGAGCGACACATTGAAAGGGCGCGGCGCATTGGGCAGTGCTCTGCAGTGTAAATTTTGAACGGGCACTACGCATAGAGCAGGCGGAGTGCATTGGGTTTGTGGCATGGCACATAGAGTTGTAAGCTGGATTTCACCCATGAAATCTCTCAAATTTCCAGCTTTGCTCAATCCTATGGTGTGCAAGTAAGTCAAACTTTCTTCCCTTGCTAGTGAATGAGTTTTTCTTAAAATTTATGGTGGTTTAGTGAGACAAAACTCAAACCCTACCTCCTTGCAATTTTTCCTTAAATAAATTGCCTAGGCTTTCCACTTGCATTTTTTTTTTCCAACTCCACAAAATTTTTGACTTCCTCACTCTTTCATTCTCTCATTACATTTTATCAAACCATTTCCCAAATCCCCATATCCCTAAGTCTACTAATTCTAAAACCCTAATTGCTATCCCAAACCCTAGTCAAATATCCCAAAACCCTAATTGCTATCCCCAAACCCCAATTGTTGTCCCAAGAACCTAAGTACTATTCCCTAAATCCCCTATTTCCCAAAAAACTTGTCAACAACATTACCAAAACCCCTCATACACTTTCTCCTTCACGGTCCCTCATACATTCTCATCCTTGGCAGCAAAAATCTAAAGACACCATAACTCTCTTCATACTCATCAAGAAACTCAAACATTGGCAAATGTGGATTTTGATCCTTCCTATGACTGTGATGAGGAAACACTCAGTGATTCTCCTAGAGAAATGCATGCACCAAGGAGACCTCACAAGGGTGGTAAACATATACGAGAGGAGCCCACTTCACTTGCCGAGTTGCAGCAGTAGCAAAACGAGTACTATCTCCACCCGAGGTGGAAGGGGTCTCATTTTTGCCATCAGTAGAGTAGGTACAAGACAAGGGTAAGAAGCCCTTGCATGACGAGGGACCATCAGGAGGTCAAGAGACAGATTTCATCCTCATTCAGAATGATGACATAGATTTGGGCTCACAAAACTCAAAGCTCAAAGAACCATTCGGGAGCAGCAAGATGACATTCATCATTTGTCTCTCAATCTAGAAAGAGATAAGTGGATAATTAACTTTTTGGAGTATAGGAACAAACAACTAGAAGATCAGCAACTCATCATGGAGCTCCAAAACATGAAGGCAAAACGGCAAGCTGCCAAGAAGAGGAAAACCAATTTGACAACACTTGAGCAAGAAATCAATGCTGATCGTGAGTCTTGGTTGGGGAGGAAAAATATCCATTTGGAGAGGATGCTAGAGAAGGCCATAAATGAGAAAAATATGTTGAGAAACATGGCATATCACTATTTGTCAAGAAATATGGTGTGCCAAGAGAGAATCAGGAACTTGAAGGCCAAGTTGAAGAAGAGATCAAGGAGGCAAAAAGTGCAAGATAAACTTCAAATCTTGACAGAGGCTTCCTTGGCCCAGCATAGCACCTAACGCAGGACACTCAACCCAAATTTCAAAAACTTTGGGGCACTTTTTGTAATTTTGGAAATTTTGCCTTAAAAAAACAAAGTTTTCTGCCCAATGGGTTGTGCCACCCGGCACTCGCTTTTTATGGAGGCATAATTTTGAGGAAAACTCAACATATTTGGATTTTTCATGAAAAAATATGCATGCTCACAAATTGCCAAGAAATTTTGACAGGTTTTGGGCTTCCCAAAAGGTCAAAAACACCCCAAAAATGACCTTTCTGCCCCTTTTTTGACACACAATAAGCAATCTTGGGAAAACTCAGTTTTGGAGGGGCAAGTGGAGGCCAAATTAAAAAATTCCACTTGTGCTGGAAAGTAGACAGGTAGAAATTTCAAACAAGCCCACTTGGAGAAAATTTTGACATTGGGAAGGCCTCCAAATTAGCTAGAGAAAGGAGTTATGCATAGGGAAATTGGCGCGGCACATTGGAGGAATTTTGCTCAGTTTGACCAAAAGTACTCTGTTTTTTTGCCTAGTTTTTTCATAGTTTGAATTTTTTTTCCTTCTAATTCAAAATCATGATGTAATTTAATGTGACATGATGGATTTTGATGTAATTATGCTAAATTTTCACTCATAGAGGTATATTCATCCATCAAAAGGTAGTTTGCAACTGAGTGAATCTGTTTCCAAGTTTTTAGAGGCAAGTTGTTCCACTGTCTACTTTTTAGTTCTCAATTTAGATTTTGTTGGAATAGCTCCTAATATTATGTGCTCAACCCCTAGAGGCTAGGATGATTTTTTGGTTTCCTATATGTTGTAATTTTTCAGTCGTTAGCATGGTTGGACTTTTGAGAAAGCAAGGAGCTTCATTGTATACTCATACTAGCAGTTTTGGCTAGTAATAGAGACCAGGGTTTGCAGCACTCTTTGGGATTCATGTGGCATTTTGTTTTGGTATAGTACTTTTTTATGTAATTGTGAATTTACTTATGTGTTATGTATGCCATTATCTATCTTGTTTCTTCTTAACTAAATCAAATAAGGGAAAGGGTAGAATGCATTGAAATTGTAGTTCTCTACCTAGGGTTTGCTTTCGTTTTTTATATTTTCAGTTGTTTGAAGAGGATCCCTGAGTTTTCTTGGCCTCTCCAACACTTCACCTATCTAATATCTCCATCTCATTAAATTTGAAGTTCCAAATCAGTTGCCTACCTTGCCCCATTGAGATCTCTGCAAAACTGAGCCTCATTCCCCACACGCAAAGCCTACCTTTCCATTTGAGCCAACAAAAACATCATTTTATTCAATCAAACGCATTTACACACATACCTAGCCTAAGATCAGTCAGCATATTTGTCATCTCAATCCCTCATCGATCATAGTTTGTTGAGATTGACCAGGAGAGAGCCCTCTCCCGACCTGGTAGGGCTAGCTACTAGGCTAAGCGTGGTTTGATGTTACCCTCAATCTGCCTTCCTTCAGCTTGAGGTAGATCCGGGAACTAACACTCCCTATGTGGAGAGAGAGGTTGGTTATCAGGGAGAGTTCTCCCAAATCTTAGGTTGATCTCTTGGATTTCTACAACATAAGCTGGGTATGATGTCTCTCCCCTGTATACTTGTTGAGCCTGCCCATTGTTTGGGTTCAGATTTAGTTGGGCAGGCATCTGGGGTTTCTTGGGTGGAGTAGAGTGGAGGAGTTATGGTTGGGTAGGTGGTGGAGACAATAGGGTTGGAACATTGTTCAATTGGGGCCTCCACCCCTAGAGTGGTGTATTCCACTGATGTCGTGGCTAAACATAAGGATGAAATGATTGGTTGGCTGGCTAGGAATGATACTGAGATGTATAGAACCAAGGATGGAGTGTAGACCAAGAAGGATGAGCAAGGGTGTTATCAGGAAATCTAGTGTCCACTCGGAGCTGCTAGTCCCACTAAGATGGGTAGCTATCTTAGAAACAAACAAACCAAAACTACTTTCACTTTCCTCTATGATAAGTAGATAAGAGGGGAGAAAAGGACACCAACCTGAGTCTTGCGCTTAGTTCCTTGCTTGGTTCCTCTCCCTTCTGACAAATCTCTTCTGCTCCTTCTCCGCTTACCTAGCTTCAAAGAGAACCTATGGAATCAAAGCAGCATAATACTATCGAAGAATAGAGATCTACAATCATAAACAATATAGGACCAGATATATATTGACCACACAAATGCATATATTATCTAACATACAAGAATGTGGAGGAAATCTTGATTAGATTTATTAATATCAAGAATAGCATAGAGGATTACAACCAATTGTTCTGACCTAGCATCATCCTCTCAGCCTGAAATCCCTTCTTCACCTCATAAAAAGCTCAGATCACCCAACACTATGATATTGCACCAGGAAACCAACAACACTTCCTTACAAGATACAAGATTCTAGCCTCCAACCTTTGTATCTCTGGGATGAGAAATCCATATATAAATATTTGCAGAGGTGTGAGTCAGCTCTGGGTTTTTGGTTAGTCTCATTCCACTGATAGTTCTTGGTTCCACTTGGAGATTTCATTGATCTCTTACTCATCCTTGGGCAAATTCTGAGAGGCAAGTGTCATATGAGAAGTTTCTAGAAGATTCCTTGATCATCCACTTAGCAAACTGTCTCTTCCACTTATCTATTCTCTCTCATTGCACCCTGTAGAAGGATTGTTCAGTATGCATCACACCTCCCATGTGTAGTAGGTGTGATGCATTGCACCCTTAGCACTGAGTAATCTATATGGTCCAGTTTTGACCAGTTCTGAGCAGTTTTCCATGGAGAACTTCTGGGAGATGATGTAATTAGCTGAACTTGTTCCTTTAGGGTGTGAAGAAAAAATTTTAGGGACTTAGAAGCCCTTGGTTTATGGACATGTATGATTGGGGTTGCAGTGCCCAAAAATGTCTATAACAGTTGCCCCTTAAAGCATGAGTTCATTAATATTTTAATGTTAGGTGAAATTCTTTATCATGAGGATCCGAATTTTTTTCAAGCTGGAAGGCGACCTGTAATAAGATACAATACAATATAATACATTATCTTCATAATATTTTTCATGATCTAGCTGAGGTGGGCATTCCCATGCTCAGCTTTATAAATTCATTTTTATAGATTTTGTTATCGAGAAATCTAGTGTCCACTCGGAGCTGCTAGTCCCACTAAGATGGGTAGATATCTTAGAGATAAACAAATCAAAACTAATTTTGCTTTCCTTTATGATAAGTAGATAAGAGGGGAACAAAGGACACCAACCTTGGTCTTGCGCTTGGTTCCTTGCTTGGTTCCTCTCCCTTCTGACAAATCTTTTCCGCTCCTTCTCCGCTTACCCAGCTTCAAAGAGCACCTGTGGAATCAAAGCAGCATAATACTATCAAAGAACAGAGATCTACAATCATAAACAATGTAGGACCAGATATATATTGACCACACAAATGCATATATTATCTAACATTGAAGAATGTGGAGGAAAACTTGAATAGCTTTATTAATATCAAGAATAGAAAAGAGGATTACAACCAATTTTTCTGACCCAGCATCATCCTCTCAGCATGAAAGCCCTTCTTCACCTCATGAAAATCTTAGATCACCCAACACTATGATATTGTACCCAGAAACCAACAACACTTCCTTACAAGATATAAGATACCAGCCTCTAGATCTTTGTGATGAGGGACCCATATATAGATGAATGCAAGGGGTGAGTCAGCTTCTGGGATTTTGATTAGTGTCTTCTCTCGATAGTTCTTGATTCCACTTGGAGATTGATGATCTCTTACTCATCCCTTGGCGAATTCAGAGAGGCAAGTGTCATAGGAGAAGTTTCTGGAAGATTCCATGATCATCCACCTTGCAAAATATCTCTCCCATTTGTTTACTCTCGCCCATCGCACCCTACAGAAGGGTTTTCCAGTATGAATCATACTTTTTACACTGAGCAGGTCAGATGCATCGCACCCTCTGCACTGGGCAGTCTGTATGGTCCAGTTTTGACCAGTTTTGAGCAATTTTTTGTGGAGAACTTCTAGGAGATGATGTAATCAGCTGACCTTGTTCCTTTAGGGTGTGAAGCAACAATTTTAGGGACTTAGAAGCCCTTGGTTTATGGACATGTATGATTGGGGTTGCAGTGCCCAAAAATATCTATAACAGTGTCCCCCTAAAGCATGAGGTCATTAATCTTTTGATGTCGGGTGAAATGCTTTATCATGAGGATCTGAATATTTTTCAAGCTGGAAGGCAACCTGTAATAAGATACAATATAGTACATTATCTTCATAATATTTTTTCATGATCTAGCTGAGGCGGGCATTCCCATGCTCAGCTTTATAAATTCATTTTCATGTACATAGGACAGACAACCGTCTGTGTAGCAGACCGAAGATTCAGATGGAGTCATCATCCTTTGATTCAGATGATCATCTGCTCAACAATGATGTACATTTGATGTCTTTATATTCCTGAATATATCGTAGCCTAGATGGATGAAACTATATTCGGAGTCTTCAAACTCGTTCAATCTTCACTCGGAGTACAAGTCGATCCATGTGAAAGATGTTCTAGAGTCGAACATGGAAAGGCATCGCCTGATCACCAACCAATGATGTAAGTTGTTAACAGGTGCGAGAGGAATCACCGATAATGATGATGACCCTCAAGGTACTATAGTACAATTCGTGTTCTACGAAAATAGGACTTGGCATTAAACACCACGCAAAATCTCTCGGTCGAAGGCCATTGATGTAAACCTGTCGCCGAAAGTGAGAAACTTGCCATTGAGGCATGCAAGCTTCAAAGTACTTAAAGGGTTGTTCCTAGGTCTACTTTTTGGATAATGAGCTAATGTCGACAAGAAGTGACCTGTCGTAGGAGGGCCTTAATGAATCCCACATCTACGACATGAAATGGAGCAAATGATTTTGGAGGTGAAAATGATCTGATGATACAGGGTTCAGGGTGGTGGTCATGAAAGAGTGGAGAGTAAATGTATTGCAGTGGATGAGACATAGGTGAATTCTCTGAGCGACTTCTCTTGAACATACCGCCGACACTGAAATGGATTGGTAGTGCTAACCCCAAATATGGATGGTACGATGGACCAATGGTGATATGACCGGTGAATGGAATAACCCAACCTGACTCAGACGTGGAGTGAAAGTGTCATGTTCAAGAGTGACTTGCTACCAATAAAGTTTCTTCAATTTCTCTTCCCAATTTTCCCTAGTTATTGCTTACTAGTACCTCTTTATTATTATCAAGCTTGAGGAGGATAACATATGCTTGTTCTATAATTCACCCTTCGGTCAAACCTGTCACTATGTTTTAACGAGCCTAGCGACAATGAAGCTCGTTCTTGTCCATTTGGACAAGTTTGTTGCTATTGATTTTAATGAGTTTAATGACAATGATAACTCGGTCCTTTTTCAATTTTAGAGAGTTTGAAAAGGGACGAAAAGGAAACTCCAATAATCCTTTTTCTTCATATAATCCCTTAAGCCCGAAAAAGTATAAACTAATACGAAAGGGATGAATTTTCGATAGTTTTAACGAGCCGAACAAGACAAGCGCTCGATCTTTTTGTGTAATAATCCCTCAGGTCCAAAAAGATTAAAATATAGAGGAGGGATAACACTTCCGGTAGCTTTAGCAAGCTGGAGAGGCTAATTGCTTAGCAATATTTTCATATTTTATGAGTCAGATGGAAAGAGCTTAAAGGAGACTCATTTTTTGAGGAATGAGTGATAATTTCGGGTAGCAGCTGATTCCAGGTAAGGTTTCGAATTTTCCAATCACAACAGTTTCACAAGGATGGCTAACAAGATCACTTGTCGTAGATGTTCCTCAAAAGGGGTAAACAATCAAATGGAGGCGTACGATCGACTAAAACAGAGTGGAGGTGATGATGAGAACATGACCAAGGCTCAAAAGCTAATTATAATGCATTCACAATGGTTACTTACCGAATATTGGTTCATCTTTTAATGAGATTAAACACTGGGGGAAACGTTTGCTCATTGCTTAGGTTTAATTTTTAACGAGCTTGAACTTCACATAAAAATTGCTCTTTCCAGTCATATAATAAGGACATCTCATCGATAGATTCCATTTTTATGGAGCTTGCACCTTGCGTAGCTTTGCTCCACTACCTCTTGTATGCAGGCTAGGAACAACCAACTATGCCCCTCAACTTAACTACCAAGATCACTACCAAGGTTAGGTAAGAAAATATATCCTTTACTTTGCTGGTGCCATTTGGCCTTTGCGAAGTCGAACTATCGATTTGACCACTTACCCGACTTAGGTGGTTGAAGTCAGTGGAACCATAGAGTTAGTGTTATGCTAGTCGCTTCTCACTCGCGCACAAGAGATTTGCATGCCCCCAGGTATAGCGAAGTAGAATTTCCAAGTTACCCTTCAATGTGTAGACAAAACATTTGTTCTATCGGGAAAGGCCTACCTTCTAACGGAGGTATCTTATTTCGGTCTAATTCCCTCTTCCTATACGAACGGGTATCGGACTAGTCATATATACTTCGCGGAAACCTACCCTATAATTGAAGTTTCCCTGCCGAAGCAGACCAGGGTGCATGACCCCTGGGTTTCAGTCATGTCCTCCCGAATTACTTGCGTTCTTCAGGTGGATAGACTAGAGATTGACGAGACATTCCTTGCCTGAAAAGACCATTTAAGGATGGCATTTGACTATTAGTTATGTGTGAGCCGGGGAACGAAAGTTGGTCTACGAGCTAGACCACTTGGCCTTCGTGTGGAAAACACATTACTCTAAAGAGTGAGGAGACAATGGCTCCCATGCTATAAATATAGTCATGTCCAAGGAGTAGATTACAATCTAGATGCCCTTGGACTACCATTACGTTCATATAATCGGTTTTCCTTCTCAACCTTATAGGCACATTGGGAAGGATCCCTAATGGTCAATTGGTTCCTTTGTCAAAGCCTGTCAGATTTCTCATCTCAGGCATAAGCGATGGCAAACCAGGCGCTTTCCAAGCAGTCGAGGAAAGGATACTCACAGAAGCCCCTTCATCTATGATGGTACTGACCATGACCATTCTGTAAACTTGTACAATGATTTGGAATGGTACATTAGACGGTAGATGGGGTCTGTCTAGTAGATTCCAATCGAAGGAAACAACTAGGTTGTTTGGAGGTGGGACCGAATAGATGGTCGGATATGACTCTGACGAACTTCTTTCCTATGGTAAAGGAACGGGTAGATTTCCCTCTTGTTCATCGAAGTCCGTGTTTACGAAAAGAATTTGAACGGTGTCGTTCTCATTCTCTTCGGTGACTGTATCATCTGAAGATGGACCTTTTGAAGGCAAGACCAGGCTAACTACCGCCTCAACCTTTTGACGTTCATCTGGTGTGGACTCAGAGGGTTTATCTTCAATGATAGACGATTCGACCGAACCTAATGGCGTGTCAATTGGATTTTCAACTAATGATGGACCCAGCAAGAGCTTCTTGTATCCAGGAGGAAGTCGCAGTGGTGAAGAAGGATAGTTATCCAAAACTCTTTTAGCTTTGTCTAGGAAGGGACAACAGTGGACGACCTGATCGCCTTCACACAGTTCACAAGGAAATTTACATTTCCTTTTCTATCCAGATACTTCGTCTTCACTAGTTGATGGTGTACTTTTAACATGATCAAAGGTTGGTGACACCGGATTGTGCAAATGAGGATACCAGTCCTTTAAGATCCGAGGGATGCAAGGACAATCTCAATGATAGTGGTCTCCTTTGCAAATGACACATGGAGATTTAGGCTTAGATGGTGCAGTGTGTGGATTTTCACTAGATGACGCATGGTTGCCCCTCTTTGCCTTTGGCTCCTTCTTCTTCTTTTTCTTCTTCTCTTTCCCCTTCTTCTCCTTCTTAGTCACTTGATTTTCAGCTTTACTAGCTCTATCAAGTGAAGAGGAAGGTGGAGAGGGAGAAACAGATGAAGTAGAAGGTTGGGGGGTAACTCTAGTATCATCTAGTTGCTGACTTGATTGTTCAAGAATCACGGTGTTCTAAATGATGGAGGTTGAGAAGAGCCATATTGGAAAGCTAATCGTCAATCTTGGAAGTTACAATGTGGCCATATGAGGTGCGCCAACATCTCCCCAAGAGGAGAAAGGACTAGGATTTCCTCCAAGGGGAAATCCTTGGTTGGTGGATTCCATTTTTCTCAACCTAATACCAACGCAGGAATGGTGGTATTATTCTGATTAAAATAAATTTTAGACGCTTTGACACAACTTGTTTTTTCAATTTTTAAGAGTCGAGGAAAAACAAAAGATAACTCTAGTTTCCTTCGATTTTTAGTGAGCCTAAAGTGACAAGTGCTTAGATGGAACTTTTCCTAAGGAGTCTGAAAAGGAATTAAAGAGACTACTCTAGAAGTCTAGAAAAAGGGATTACCAAACCAATCGCAAAATTACAGAATACTTTTTGCGGTATGGTAGTCAATCTTCCCGAATGCTGTGTTCAGTGCATTGCGATCGATAGGGAGGCAGACACGGCTTCCTAAGGATAAAAAGATATAACCTATTATGGTCTCCCAATATATACTTGATGGTACGTGGGAGCATAAGTCTGTACTGGCACTTGTCATCTCAAAGAAGAGGAATCACCCAACCAGCAATGAAAGTGATAGGTACCAAGCTTTACGACACCAGAATACATCTCTAGCCTAGACTTCTAAATGTTGTGCATTAGGTTCCAAACCGTTTTTATGTTCATTGAATTTATTATACAGTTGATCTTGCTTAAGAAATTTTCCTTTCAGGTTCACCACATGATGTAGATATATAACTCCTAAAATGCAATTTAAGATGATGAAAAATCATTTAGTCTTCTTTTTGCAATGAAAATCCTAGCTACTAAGGAAAGAGAAATGAGATTCTTTCAACATAGAGCACGAAGCACACACTAGATGCACTGTCCTAAATCAAACCAACATGCAGTCTAAATTTAAATGCACATGCATGTATTTGTTTTTTCTTTCTTAATGTGTGAATGACAAAAAGAATGCTAAGTACAAATTTGAATTATGTTTTCAAGCGACTATACTAACAATTTCTCTTCAAAATATGAAATGAAGATAATGACGACACTTTGCGATTTTGAATTGAAAATTGCTTTCGACACTTGAAAAACTATTAATTCAAATCAAATACAAGAGTAACAGTATAATTGACCATCAATAACAATAGTATTCTCTTCTATGACTTAAAACAACACTTGCGACACCTCCAAATCAAGAAACGACAGTCCGATTATGCTACTTCTTTGTAAAAGAGAACTGAAAATGGCACACAATACATAAAAACACTCACAGTTCTTTGTACAATGGAGGTGGAATGATGGAAAGGAATGGGGTTTCCAAAGTGGTATACTGATCAGAGACAACAAAACTCCTGAATAAAGCTGAAGAGAGTGAAAAAAAACCAAAATCTGGAAGCAGAAGAGGTCTTGTCTGATCAGTGCACCTGTAACACAGGGAAAGTGCGATACAGCGCACCTACTGCACACGGGAGGTGCGATGCATCCAGATTCCCAAGAAGAGAAGGTGCGATGTGTTAGCACCTAAATCCGCCTTAGGCTAAAAGAAGGCAAAATTCAGGGTAACCATAAACCACGCTCTGTTTGGTAGCTAGCCCTACCAGAACAGGAGAGGGCTCTCTCCGAGTCACACTCAGTGAATAGATAAATGAAAAGGCTTGAGATGACTTACAGTGAAATATTTATCTTAGGCTAGTAAGTGATTATGGATACAAGAAGTGATTTTTATGAATGACTATGTTTCTGGGATGTTATGGGACCAATGGACCTCAAATGAACATAGAATGTAATATAAAGGCACAGATTACTTCGTGAGGCAAGATAGGTGGAGAGTCCAACAATTTAGTTTAAGATAGTGTGGAATGGAGAGATTGATTAAGGGGTGAAAAGGGCATGGACAACATGAATCCTTTTCAACAGAAGAATGAACACTGAACATGAAATTTTCCCACAGGCAAAGCAATAAAATTGAATTCTACCTTAGCTAACTTAGAAAATTTCACTGGAAATGAATATGAAATGAATTATGAATAACAAGATACATATGAAACATAAGAGACACATTTTCTACACTCACAACCACATGAATCTCATGAAACAGAGCCACTGCCTTTCATTAATCCTCTGTAAAAAATATACAATGCAGAAATAGAGTTTCTTTCCCACAGTCTCCCAGAAGTTACAAGCCAACCAACCCTTTGCAAATAGTTTGCATACAATATATAGAATGTCCCATGAAGAGATAGAATGCCCAAGGGTTGGGGAGTTACTTGAATAATTACAAAATGAAGGTGGAGAGCCAAACATTAGCTACAGGTGCAACGACACAAACATGACAAATGGCTTGGGTAACCCTTTGCCTTCCTTTGCCACTTGGATAAATGCCCATCTGGAGTGAAAATTATTTAAAAGCTGCCTTTGGTGCTGAAAAATGAAGTGTAGATGAGGGGGCCCACCTATGAAAAGTCGGGGAGAGAAATTTCGCGAAACAGAGGCATTTTGGGCCTTTTTTCCTATATGTGTCGCGCCCTTTTCTGTATGTGTTGCACCACTTTGAGGCCAATTTTGAGGCACTTGTAGGAGTCCAAAATGTGCCCAAGTGTGCTCATTGGAAATCCTGTCCTATATAATTTCCAACCCCAGTGGAATTTGTGAATTTGGAGCTCATTTTCCCCTCCAAATATTCATTCTCCCAAGACTGCTTCCCGTGTGTCAAAATAGGGGCAGTGAGGCCATTTTTTGGGTGTTTTTGACCTCCTGGAGGCTCAAATCATGCCCAAATTTCTTGCCCGAGTGCCAGTAGTCGTTATTTTTCCTATGGAATCCAAAAACACAAACCATTTCTCATTTGGAGCTCCCAATCCTACGCGTCGCGCCGGTGGCACGACACGTATAGAGAAAAAACCTGTGTTGTGCCAAAAATTTTCAATGGGACCAAAATTGTCCCAAATTTCTCGAAATTTGGGCTGGAGGTTCTCTAAGAGGCACTATGTTGGGCCACAGAAGATTTAGCCAAGATTCAAAGCCGATCTTGCTCTTTTGCCTCTTTTGTTACTCTGCTCAATTTGGCCTTCAAGCTCCTTATTCGAACCTTTGCGCTCATGTTCCGTGCCCTGTAATGAAAGGCCATCCTCCTCAATATGGTTTTGTCCCTATTGGCCTTCTCCAATAGTCTCTCCAAGTTTAGATTAACCCACACTAACCAAGACTCATGGTCATTGTTGATCTCTTGCTCCAAGGTAGTGAGCTCGATCCTCCTCTGCTAGGCAGCTTGTTGATTTTAACGGATGCTTTGTACCTCCATGATTGCCTACTGGTCCTCAAGCTGCTTGTTCCTCTACTCCAGATAATTGATGATCCATCTGGCCCTCTCCATATTGGGTATCAAGTCTTGGATCTCCGAGTCCTGCTCCTGAATGGTCATCTTAAGCTTGGAATTTTCTGCCTCTGCCTCATCATCCTGAATGAGGATGACATCGGTCTCCTACACACCTTATGGCCCCTCATCATTCACTGGATTCTTGCCCTTTTCTAGTACCTATGTCGCTAATGCTGGAAGTGAGGCCCCTTCCACCCTGGGTGGAGATAACACTTGCTTTGTTGCTGCAAACAAGTGCTTACAGCCTCTCTGATATGTAACGAAAACTAGCATGGTATTGGTCTCATGGTGCTCATGCTGATGATAACGACCACCCATCTCCTCCTCTGGCTCTGATAGTACATGTGATGTGCTGAAGAAGTCACGGGAGATGAAGTCCTCCCAAGCAATGCCCTGCAATCCCAACTGATGATCTACCAAAATGCAGATAAGAGAAAAGTGAAACACACTGTTAAGCTGCTGCTGAGAGGTCTTATGCAGCATGAAGGTGTTCATCCTCTCTATGTTCCTGCATTTGAAAAAAAGGAGGTTCATCATCCTTACCCTGGTGAAGTGCATGAGCAACCAGATGTGATAGGCATACTGTCGAGAGAACCTCCCCTCACAGCTGAAGTATTTCATGATCAATCTCATGAGTGGAGCATACTCATCTTTCAAGTATCTGAAGGGAAAGACTCTTGTGAGCTCATTCAAGAATCTGGCCTTGATGTAAGGATCATAGTGTTTCTTATCCACATTCTTCGTCTTATGCCACTCTTCTCCAACATCTGGTATACCTGTTGCCATTGATATAGCTTCAGGTGTCAATGTGAAAGTGACCCCGACCAAGATAGACTGACCTCCATGTAGATGAAGCACAAATAAACAGGCCAACTCATGATGACCTCTAACATTTTCCACCCTTTGACAAAATTCAAAACATGATAGGTGCTGGGAGTATGACATGGCAAGAGGGCATGCTTGTAACTCGATGAGGGTAGTGGGTTCATCCCTGACATGTTTGCCACTCTTGTGGTGTCTCCTGGGAGCCTTCTCTTCCGACGATGAGTCACTCTGTGTCTCAATCTCATACTCAGACGAATGCTATGATGTCATGACTACAATGTGGACTATGATTAGGCTGCGCTTTTGATGATGGTTTGAGGTTGGGTGCCTTTGTAATATCTATTACCAAGGGGAACAATGAAACAGGGAGTGTTAGGAAGGGAGTGATGTAATGGGAATAGGGGTTATAGGGAGAAATTTGTTAGGGATGTGGGAGGAGTTTGGAGTTTTTGAGAGGGTAGGGTTTGGGATGTCATGTTGGCCAAATAGTGGAGGGGAAGGGGAGAGGGTTTGGTAGTAGTTGAGGGTAGGGATTTTAGGAAAAATGAGAGAGGGAGGATGGGAAAAATGATAGGTGACGGGAAAAGGTGAGTGGAGTGAAACCTTGGCACTAACAACACATTTTAACAACCCTAGCCATCATGGTTCTAGGTGATTTCTTATGGTCGATTTTATACATTTGGGTGGAATTGAAACGTCTCTATAAACACCATATCATTGACAAAATATGATGAGCAAGGGATGATATAAGGCCTACCTTTCAATTTGATAGGCTTGACCGAAATTTGGAAGTGATTGGGCACTTGTTTTGGCCCTTGTCTGTGTGCACCGCACCCTGGGTATGCCCCGCACCCTTAGAAAAATTGAACTGTGGGCAGGCTGTGTGTGCACCGCGCTCCTAGGTATATGCGCTACACCCTCTAAAATCACCTCCAACTCGCTCAAACACTCACAAATGCACACTCACACCTTTACAATGCTCCTCCAAGGCTTCTAATAGCACAATTGCTTTGGTTTTGATAAAAATTTGTATATATAGCCTTAGAAGAGATGGATTTAATTTTTGCCTCTTCAAAAACCCATTTTTCTAATGTTATGTTTTGGCACTTTTTCACTGACTTTAAAACACACTGATTTTCACTTTCCCTTTGAAATTTTAGCTTAAATGATGAAATTGTCGGCACACTTTGTAGGGATTGCATGAGAGGATATTTGGCCATGGATACCGTGACTGCATTTGAAAAAATCAACTGGCGACGTTTTTGAAAATTTTGTCATAAATGACAATGTTTGACTTTTCTTCAAAACAAAGTTTTGAAGAAGAGTCGAAGTCTATCGCATGACGATGAAACTCTCTAAACCATAACTGTGTAAGGGCCTCACTCTGGCCTGCATGGCTTTACTGGACATGTTCAAAGACCAAATTGATGAATTCCTAGACCTAGACCTCGAAGTGAGCTTTGTCCTTTAAAGGACCAAACCTTGACTGTCATGAACTTTGATGATTATTGACAAAATACCTGAGCCAATAGGAGCCAGACATGAGGGGGAATGACTATCATGACCTTCTCCATCAGTTTATGGCATGCCCCTAGAGGATTGCAGCTGGGAGAATGGAGCGGGACACCTAAACATGAAATGCATATAGAGTTTTGATCTCTGATGGAGGACTGACCAGACCGACTCTAACATTGGCTCCAATGGGGGATGGTAGCTCCTTGGAGGTGCCAAGAACTACAGATCTCTGGAAGAGCTAGTCAGTGCCTTCATCCATTGGGCTATGGAGTCATCATTTTGATAAATAATACAGTACTCTGACTCATTTATGACCAAAAAACTGACTCAAACTTGACATTGAAATGAATTAAAGGCTAACTTAACCAACTCTAACTAGATTTAAATAAAATGGTATTCATAGTGATAGTGGAAGCAGCGTTAATAACTTAGAAATGGTACCGCTTGAGCAGCCGACCATTGATCGACCCTCCTGGACAGTCTTCTCTATTTATTTCCTTCAAAAGAAAGGCATTCTGCCCCCGATATGCTGTAACCTTTAAAGGACCTTTCCAAAGGTTCTCGAACTTACCGTGCTTTCCTTTCTCCTCATTCCTTGCATCCCACTTCAGCACCACATCATCCACCTGAAATTTATCCACCTTTGCCTTTCTGTCATTAAATTTCTTGAGAACTTCTTCTTTGGTCTGTTGCAAGTGGATCATTTGATTCAACCTTCTCTGCATGGGATCTTCTTCATTGCCGGCCTCCTGAAGAAGTTTGACAACCGGGGCAGCGAGAGAGGAAGGAAATACTGTATCAACTCCATAAACAAGTTCGAATGGTGACGTACCTATGGATTTCTTCTGACTGACCCGATCTGCCGAAAGCGCATTTACCAACCTCTTATGCCAGATCTTCTTGTTTATTTCCAGTAGCCTCTTGATTATGTTGACCAATCATTTGTTTGAAGATTCTGCCAATCCATTGCCTTGCGGATGATAGGTAGTTGAATGACCCAAAATGATGTGATATTTATGACAAAACTCTACCATCCTTTTTGATTTGAAAGCTGCTGCATTATCAGTGATTAGCTTATTCGGAAAATCAAAGAGAGACAAGATGTTATTTTCAAGGAATGAAATGATTACCGCATCTGTAGCTTGTCTGGTGGCAATCGCCTCAATCCATTTTTTGAAGTAATTTGTGGCTGTGAGGATCCATCTATGATGTCCGGAAGAAGCGGGATGAATTTCGCCAATGCAATCCAACCCCCATTTCTGAAAAGGGGCACTCACCTCTATGGGCTTGAGTGGTAGAGGCTGTAACTTCCGCTTTCCTTAAAAAATTTGACACTTATGACAATGCTTGACCATCTTATATACATCAGCAAACAATGTCAGCCAATAGTACCTACTCTCAAATTTTTGTTTGTTGTTGACTTCCAAAAAAGGTGACCACCACAGTCTCCTTGGTGGAAGTTCTCCATGACTTGCTTTGCTTCCGTTTCCACCAAACAATTTAACAAAACACCACCAGGATCTTTCCAATACAGTGCTAAATTAAGAATTCAAAACTTGGCAACCTTCAACTTGAGTGTTCTTGCTTTGTTTCTAGTCATGCTGGGCGGTGGTTACAGATTTTTGAGCACATTTATGATATCTGAATACCATGGAGAAAGAGCAAACATTTCAGATACCTGAATTGGCGATTCTTCATCGTTCTCATCGGACATAGCAGCGATCAGATTTATGTCCAAGGCATGCAAGTTTGATTCAGCCATTAGCTTCGCCAATCCTTGTCCTTTCACCAACTTTGTGGGCTTTATTTACACATCACATTCCAACAAGGCTACGATCCACTTGCCTCTTCTTCCTTCTGGATCGGTCTGCACTAAAACATCTTTCACAGCAGCATTAGGAACATTGGCTAGAATGTGAGAATGTAGAATATATACCCGGAAATCTTTCAATGCCTTCACAAGTGCAAGTGCTTGCTTCTCAATGATGTTGTACTTCAAAGCTGTGTCTCTTATAGCTCTGCTGAAAAATTCAATGGGTCTTTCATGATCATCTCTCTGCTGCAATAATACCACTGCCATAGTATGCTCCGAAGCAAATGAAAACAATATCAAATCTTGAGTGTAGTCCAGGCTGACTAGAACTGGAGCTGAGGAAAGAGCCAATTTGACCAAATTGAAAGATTTTACTTCCTCTTCCGTCAATTTCACTTGGCTGTCCTTCTTAAGCATGTTTGTCATCTCTCTTAGATGCTCATCAAGATTGGGTACAAAGCGGCATAGGAAATTCATCTTACCATTGAACGATTGTATCTCTTTTTTATTCTGGGGTAGATCGATTTGTTGAATTGCTTGCACATGTGCTGGGTCAATACGGATTCCATCTTTTGAGATAGTGCCTGAGTAGTTTTCCTTCTTCCATGGCAAACAAACTCTTCTTTGGGTTCAGCGACAAGCCATATTTTATGCACTTTAGGAAGACAGTTTTAAGATGGTGCATGTCCTCTTCATTAGATTTAGAAAACACCGTCAAATCATCCATATACACCACCAAAAAGAAATCCTTCTCATTTCCAAAAGCCAATTCCATAGCACGCTGAAATGTGGCACCCGCATTATTCAAGCCGAAAGGCATTTTCATGTAATGAAAGGTTCCCCATGGAGTGGTGAATGCTGTCTTGTCTCGGTCATCCCCATGGATAGAAACTTGGTTATATCTGGAATAACCATCAAGAAGTGACATAGGAGATGCTCCCAGTACTCGCTGAAGTATATGGTCCATTTTGGACAATGGATAGTTGTCCTTCAATGAAACTTTGTTGAGATTTCTGAAATCAATGCATAAGCGAATCTCACTCGTCTTCTTCCTTACAGGCACCAAGTTAGAGATCCAATCTGAAAATATGATTGTTACAATGATCCTTGATTTGTACAACCTGTTGATAGCCTTTTCAATAGATGACAACAACTTTGGATTTAGCCTTCTCAACTTCTGTCTGAATGGTTTTTGATCGGGCTTGATGGGTATAGTGTGTTGAATTATATTGGTGTCATATGTCTTTAAGTCGGAATAGTCCCAAGCAAACACATATGCAAATGAAGACATCAAACCGATATATTTGTCCTTGATCTTTGGCAGCAATGCTTTGGACAATTTTACCAATTTAGGATTTGCAGCTATTCCGATATTGACCTCTTCCACACCCTTCTCAGTTGGCTGCAATGTTGGCTTGCGGGCTACATCATCTTGATCAAAGAGTTCTTCTAGAGGTATCAAGCCTTTGGGAATAACGTTATTCTTCAGCTGCAACATGTCCATTTCATTGGTTTGCATTTCATCTATACCATTACCTTTTCCATCGTCATTCTCCTCATCAATTAAGGTCTCTTTGAACTTGCATTTGTTTTGCAGAAAATCATCAATCTCCTCATCATCTTGGAACACTTTCAAATATCTCTGATTGTCTGGAACGGTTGGACGATGCTTGACATGAATTTTGAATTTGTTGCTAGAGTTCATTGGGATCTTCAAACTACTCACTGCCTTAGCAAGAGCATCAACAATACTATTTTGTATACGAGGCACACATGTGAAGGTGTATTCTGAAAATAATTTCAAAATGTCTAGGACTGCATTATGGTAGGCCCCCATCATGGGATGCTTTGCTTGATATTCAGCTCTGACATGCTTGATAACCAATTCGGAGTCGCCATATACTGAAATCCTCTTGGCGTTTAGCTTTCTTAGAATCTTTAGGCCAACAATCAGAGCTTCATACTCAACTATATTATTTGAACAGTCAAAAGCCAGCTTGTAAGAGCATACCTGTACGTTACTAGGGACTTTGTTTGGGGCGGAGAAAGGACTGCGTACCCAAATTCCAATTCCAGTGCCATCATTTCCCACTGCTCCATCGAAATCCATGGTCCACAAACCTTCTTCCTCCTCTTGCAAGTGCTGGAAATCTGTTTGTTGTGCCTTGTCTGCTTGTTGTCCATTGCTTTCAGCTGATTTCCCGACAATGTTCTGCTGTTTTTGTGCTTCTTTCACTTCTCTGAAATTTTTTGTTATTTCCGGAATATCATCTGCTTCTACCAACTAACTATCTATATCATTTAAACTATTTGAATACAAAACAAAAGACTCTAAATATATATGTACATAGTTAATAGGATGATTTATTGGTTTCTCCTTGCTTGTGATCATGTACTTCATTTTTTGTTCCCGTTACAATTTCCTCATTTGTCCAAATACTGGAATCGTTGCATAGGAGAAATCTAGCTGTAGTGTCCCATTTAGTTTCGCTACCCAAGACCTGGAAAGAAGCATGCCAAACCTTGGAGGAATGTTTGCTGCCACAACATCCATCAAAACATTTTTCATTGGGAGCTGATCCAAACTCACAACCAAGTCTTTGATGAGACCTATACATCTTACTCTACTGGAATCAAATGAATAGAGATTATGATATTGTTGGGTGATGTCCAGACCAAGCTTATCCATGATTGCCTTGGGCATGAGATTGTGAGAAGCTCTAGAATCGAACATGGCGTTATGTAACACAAAATCATGCAACCTTAAACTGATGTAAAAAGGTGGCACATCACTATCAGGAGACTCACCATTTGATGCTGGCCCAAAAATCATTTCAGGTTGATCATCTTCGACATTCACCATGTCGGACATTGGGTCCAAATTCAACATTTTAGATACTTTTCCTTTATAACTGTTGTTCTTCAATATTTCAGTCAAGGGGATGGATATCTTCAATTTAGAAATCTCATTCTCTAAATTGAAAGCGGGAATCTTTTCTACCTCTTTGACTTGGATTTCCTTCCTCTCCTTTTCTTTCGATGCAACTTTCTGATGTGATGGTTCTGCTAATGTTGATTTACTGTTCTCTGGATCGACCGACTCCTTTGCTTTCCTTTGTGTGGCTGCTGAATCATTCTTTGACACTTCAACATCCTTCTTTTTCTGAATTGATCTGACCGGTACATCTCTGTTTCTAAGTGAATATCACTTTTTTTGGGCGGAAAAAGCATTCATGTAGCCTCTTTGGTATTCATCTGATTCCTCCTCCAACTCAGTGTCGCTTGCTAGAATGAAATCTACATCTTTGTGTGTAGCTGAATTCTCTGCATACTCCTCTTCAGTGAGATAAGTAGGCAAATCATCAAGAGTAAAGAGGTGATTTTCTTCACCTATTACATTTCCATCTTCATCTGATTCTGGTCCATGCACAAAATTTTTCTACAAAGGTGTCTGTACTGGTTGTTGTGCAATCGGCTCTTGAGCTCGCTAATCTCTCTGTCTTATTCTATATTGTGGTTGTTGTTGGCCACGGAAGTTAGGATTTCTAACTTGTGGCTTCGGTTTGTCAAGTTTCACTCTTTCAAGCATCTACTCTACCTTCCAAAGTAGCTGATCTACCGAGGAAGATTCTTCCTTTGCAGTGACCTTCTTCTCTGCTTTTGCTTTAGCTCTCTTGGTCAGCATATTTGCTTCAACGCTAACCGCTATCTTCTGCATGTCTTCCATTGTGGTCGGTTCTCTTTCTCTCAATTGCTAAGCCATGTCAGCATCAAAGCCATCCGAGAACTTCAACATGGCTAGTCCCACAGGTGGCCTTAAATTATCTAGAATTTCATTATAAAATGTATTGAATCTAGTGTAATAATCTTGGACAGACTCACCAGCGTTTCTTTTGATTTTCTCATATTCAGCCATAATTTGAAGAGGATTTTTTTTCACTTCCCAGCAGTTCAAAAATTGTCTTTGTAAGTCAGGCAAGGTAGCGATACAAGTAGCCGGAAAACCTCTGAACCATTTCCTCACTTCACCTACAAATGTCTGTACAAAAAGTCTCATTTCCACATTCTCCGCATCAATCTCATGCAGTTCATAGAATTTTGCCATTCTATCCACATGTTGTGGAGCAGTAATGCTATTAGGAGTGCCATCAAAAAATGGGATTTTTCTTTGGTAATTAGCGGGCATATCATCTAAAACTTGAGGCAAGACAAGAGGTGCAAAACGAGCAACCATCACTCTTGGTGGATTTGTCCTTGGAGGTATTGGAGGAGTGTGCACAATTTTTAATGGGCTAGCGATTGGAGTTTGAAGCTGAGCTACTATGTAGTTATCAATAGACCAGTTAGCCCTTTCTGTCTCCAATTCTACAAGAAACTGTGGATTGTGGACAATAGAGTCAACTGCTCTTTCGAACTTGGTTTCGAACAATGATAATTCAAACTGCTCATCAAACTCTAGCTCTTCAATATACTCAAACATGTCCGGGCATGAATGGGATTTGAGCATGAGCGACATAGAGCTTTCTTCACGACGAATTCTTGAAATCAAATTTGGATTTTCGTAGATGTGTGGAGGGTCGAGATCTAGATTAGCTCTGGTGTATCTTCTAGAAGCTAGCATGCTATTGAGAAAAATCAAAGGACACAACCAACTTTACTCAGCCTATCAAATCCTAAACTCATCATCCGGAAGCTTAGAATTATTAAGAAGCAAGGGGACTGATTTCATCCCTAGCAGAGTTGCCACTATGTTAGCACCTAAATCTGCCTTAGGCTGAAAGAAGGCAAAATTTAGGGTAACCACAAACCACGCTCAGTCTGGTAGCTAGACCTACCAGAACAGGAGAGGGCTCTCTCCGAGTCACACTCAGTGAATAGATAAACGAAAAGGCCTGAGATGACTTACAGTGAAATATTTATCTTAGGCTAGTAAGTGAATATGGATACGAGAAGTGATTTTTATTAATGACTGTGTTTCTGGGATGTTATGGGACCAATGGACCTCAAATGAACAAAGAATTTAATATAAAGGCACAGATTAATTCGTGAGGCAAGATAGGTGGAGAGTCCAGCAATTTAGTTTAAGATAGTGTGGAATGGAGAGATTGATTAAGAGGGTGAAAAGGGCATGGACAACATGAATCCTTTTCAACAGAAGAATGAACACTAAACATGAAATTTTCCCATAGGTAGAGCAATAAAATTGAATTCTACCTTAGCTAACTTAGAAAATTTCACTGGAAATGAATATGAAATGAACTATGAATAACAATATACATATGAAACATAAGAGACACATTTGCTACACTCACAACCACATGAATCTCATGAAAGAGAGCCACTGCCTTTCATTAATCCTTTGTAAAAAATATACAATGCAGAAACATAGTTTCTTTCCCATAGTATCCTAGAAGTTACAAGCCAACCAACCCTTTGCAAATAGTTTGCATACAATATATAGAATGTTCCATGAAGAGATAGAACACCCAAGGGTTGGGGAGTTACTCGAATCATTACAAAATGAAGGTGGAAAGCCAAACATCAGCTACAGGTGCAGCGCCACAAACATGACAAATGGCTTGGGTGACCCTTTGCCTTCCTTTGTCACTTGGATAAATGCTCATATGGAGTGAAAATTCTTTAAAAGCCACCTTTGGTGCTGAAAAATTGAAGTGTAGATGAGGGGGCCCACTTATCAAAAGTCAGGGAGCGAAATTTTGCGAAACTGAGGCATTTTGGGCCTTTTTTCCTATATGCGCCGCGCCCTTTTCTATATGCATCTCGCCACTTTGAGGCCAGGTTTGAGGCACTTGCAGGAGTCCAAAATGTTCGCAAGTGTGCTTGTTCGAAAGCATGTCCTGTCTACTTTTGAACCCAAGTGGAATATTTGAATTTGGAGCTCATTTGCCCCTCTAAATCTTAATTCGCCCAAGACTGCTTCCTGTGTGTCAAAATAGAGGCAGTGAGGCCATTGTTTGGGTGTTTTTGACCTCCTGGAGACTCAAATCATGCCCAAATTTCTTTCCCGAGTGCAAGTAGTCGTGATTTTTCCTACTGAATCCAAAAATGAAAACCATTTCTCATCTGGAGCTCCCAATCCTATGCATCGCGTCAGTGGCGCGACGCGTATAGAGAAATAAATTATGTTTGTGCCAAAAAATTTCCATGTGATCAAAATTGTCCCAAATTTCTCAAAATTTGGGTTGGAGGTTCTCTAAGAGGCACTATGTTGGGCCACAGAAGCTTCAGCCAAGATTCAAAGCTGATATTGCTCTTTTGCCTCTTTTGTTGCTCTGCTCAATTTGGCCTTCAAGCTCCTTATTCAGGCCTTTGCGCTCATGTTCTGTGCCCTATAATGACAAGCCATCCTCCTCAATATGGTTTTGTCATTGTTGGCCTTCTCTAGTAGTCTCTCCAAGTGTAGGTTGACCCGCTCTAACTAAGACTCACGGTCGTTGTTGATCTCTTGCTCCAAGGTAGTGAGGTTGATCCTCCTTTGCTTGGCAGCTTGTCAATTTTCACGGATGCTTTGCAGCTCCATGATTTCCTGCTGGTCCTCAAGCTGCTTGTTCCTCTGGTCCAGATACTTGATGATCCATCTAGCCTTCTCCATATTGAGTATCAAGTCTTGGATCTATGGGTCCTGCTCCGGAATGGTCATCCTAAGTTTGGCATTTTTTGCCTCTGCCTCATCATCCTGAATGAGGATGACATTGGTCTCCTGCACACTTGATGGCCCCTCATCATGCACGCACTCCTTGCCCTTGTCCAATACCTGTGTCGCTGATGCCAGAAGTGAGGCCCCTTCCACCCTGGGTGGAGATAACACTCGCTTTGCTGCTGCAAACAAGTGCCTACTGCCTCTCTGTATGTAACGAAAACTGGCATGGTAGTGGTCTCATGGTGCTCATGCTGATGATAAGGACCACCCATCTCCTGCTCTGGCTCTAATAGTACCTGTGATGTGCTGAAGAAGTCAAGGGAGATGAAGTCCTCCCAAGAAATTCCCTGCAATACCAACTGATGATCTACCAAAATCCAGATAAGAGCAAAGTGAAACACACTGTGAAGCTGCTGCTAAGGGGTCTTATGCAGCATGAAGGTGTTCATCCTCTCTATGTTCCTGGATATGAAAAATGGGAGGTGATAGGCATACAGTTGAGAGAAACTGGATGTGATAGGCATACAGTTGAGAGACCCTCCCCTCACAGCTGAAGTATTTCATCATCAATCTCATGAGTGGAGCATACTCATATTTCAAGTATCTGAAGGGAAAGACTCTTGTGAGCTGATTCAAGAATCTGGCCTTGATGTAAGGCTCATAATGTTGACTATCCACCTTCTTCTTCTTATGCCACTGTTCTCCAACATTTGGTATACCTGTTGCCACTGATATAGCTTCGGGTGTCAATGTGAAAGTGACCCAGGCCAAGATAGACTAACCTCCATGTAGATGAAGCACAAATAAACGGGCCAACTCATGATGAACTCTAACATTTGCCACCCTTTGAAAAAATTCTAAACATGATAGGTGCTGGGAGCATGATATGGCAAGAGGTCATGCTTGTAACTCGGTGATGGTAGTGGGTTCATCCTTGACATGTTTGCCACTCTTGTGGTGTCCCCTGGTAGCCTGCTCTTCTGAGGATGAGTCACTCTGTGTCTCCATCTCATACTCAGGCGAATGCTGTGATATCATGACTGTAATGTGGACTGTGATTAGGCTGCCCTTTTGATGATGGTGTGAGGCTCGGTGCCTTTGTAATATCTATTACCAAGGGGAACAATGAAACAGGGAGTGTTAGGAAGGGAGTGATGTAATGGGAATAGGGGTTATAGCGAGAAATTTGTTAAGGATGTGGGAGGAGTTTGGGGTTTTTGAGAGGGTAGGGTTTGGGGTGTCATGTTGGCCAAATAGTGGAGGGTTACGGGAGAGGGTTTGGTAGTAGTTGAGGGTAGGGATTTTAGGAAAAATGAGAGAGGGAGGATGGGAAAAATGATAGGTGAGGGGAAAAGGTGAGTGGAGTGAAACCTTGGCACTAACAACATATTTTAACAACCCTAGACATCATAGTTCTAGGTGATTTCTTATGGTTGATTTTATACATTTTGGTGGAATTGTAACATCTCTATAAACACCATATCATTGACAAAATCTGATGAGCAAGGGATGATATAAGGCCTACCTCTCAATTTGATAGGCTTGACCGAAATTTGGAAGTGATTGGGCACTTGTTTTGGCCCTTGTCTGTGTGCACCGCGCGCAAAGCCCAGTGCGCCATGCCCTGGGTATGCGCCGCACCCTTATAAAAATTTAACTGTGGGTAGGTTGTGTGTGCACTGCGCCCTCTGTGTGTGACGTGCTCCTAGGTATATGCGTCGCACCCTCTAAAACCACCTCCAACTCGCTCAAACGCTCACAAATGAACACTCACACCTTTACAATGCTCCTCCAAGGCTTGTAGTGGCACAATGCCTTTAATTTTGATAAAAATTTCTATATATAGCCTTGGAAGAGATGGGTTTAATTTTTGCCTCTTCAAAAACCCATTTTTCTAATGTTATGTTCTGGCACTTTTTCACTGACTTTAAAACACACTGATTTTCACTTTCCCTTTGAAATTTTAGCTCAAATGATGAAATTTTTGGCACTCTTTGCAGGGATTGCATGATAGGACATTTGGCCATGGAAATCGTGACTGAATCTGAAAAAATAAACTGGCAATTTTTTTGAAAATTTTGTCATAAATGACACTATTTGAATTAAGAGTCGAAGTCTATCCGCATGATGATGAAACTCTCTGAACCATAACTGTGTAAGGGCCTCAGTCTGGCCTGCATGGCTTTACTGGACATGTTCAAATACCAAATTGATGAATTCCTAGACCTAGACCTCGAAATGACCTTTGTCCTTTAAAGCACCAGACCTTGACTATCATTAACTTTGATGATTATTGACAAAAGACCTGAGCCAGCAGGAGCCAGACATGAGGGGGAATGACTATCATGACCTTCTCTATCAGATTATGGCATGCCCCTAGTGGTATGCAGCTAGGAGTGGAGCAGGACATCCAAACATGAAATGCATACAGAGTTTTGATCTCTGATGGAGGACTGACCATACCGATTCTAACACGATGGTCCAGGGACGACACTTCAACTTGGTTCTTGGTCACAGTTTGCAGCTTAGTTCAGTGATTTAGGCCGAGCAAGTGATTTTCACTAAATATACATCATAGGGGTTGATCTAATGAGGTTACTGGAGCCACCACCAGGGAAATTAGAATGTTTGCAAATCGATTGTTCTGTTTATAAACAAAACCCAGAGATAGACTGAAGCAGCATTGATCTACTTTGCACTTGAATAGAAAATTCAGTTCGATGGCTAGCTGGCTTGACTTCAGGCTCCGTCTGTAAGTTTATAAAACAAACAAATATAGACAAGCAAACAAGCTATTTTCTCCCCAGTGGAGTCACCATTTTGTTTTGGGAAATCTACTGTCCACTCAAAGCTGCTAGTCCCACTAAGATGGGTAGCTATCTTAGAAAGAAACAAACCAAAACTACTTTTTCTTTCCTTTATGATAAGTAGATAAGAGGGGAAGAAAGGACACCAACCTCAGTCTTGCGCTTGGTTCCTTGCTTGGTTCCTCTCCCTTCTAACAGATCTTTGCTGCTCCTTCTCCACTTACCCAGCTTCAAAGAGCCCCTGTGGAATCAAAGCATCATAATACTATCGAAGAATAGAGATCTACAATCATAAAAAATATAGGACCAGATATATATTGACCACACAAATGCATATATTATATAACATACAAGAATGTGGAGGAAAACTTGAATAGCTTTACTAATATCAAGAATAGCAAAGAGGATTACAACCAATTGTTCTGACCCAACTTCATCCTCTTAGCATGAAAGCCCTTCTTCACCTCATGAAAAGCTTAGATCACCCAACACTATGATATTGCAATAGGAAACCAACAACACTTCCTTATAAGATACAAGATTCCAGCCTCCAACCTCTATATCTCTGGGATGAGAGATCCATATATAGATATTTGCAGAGGTGTGATTCATCTCTGGGTTTTTGATTAGTGTCATTCCATTGATAGTTCTTGGTTCCACTTGGAGATTTCATGATCTCTTACTCATCCTTGGGTGAATTCTGAGAGGCAAGTGTCATATGAGAAGTTTTTAGAAGATTCCTTGATCATCCACTTAGCAAACTGTCTCTGCCACTTGTATATTCTCACTCATCACACCCTGTAGAAGGATTGTTCAATATGCATCACACCTCCCTTGTGTAGTAGGTGCGATGCATCATACCCTTAGCACTAAGCAGTCTGTATGGTCTAGTTTTGACCAGTTCTGAGCAGTTTTCCATGGAGAACTTCTGGGAGATGATGTAATCAGATGACCTTGTTCCTTTAGGGTGTGAAGCAAAACTTTTAGGGACTTAGAAGCCCTTGGTTTATGGACATGTATGATTGATGTGCAGTGCCCAAAAATGTCTATAACAAGGGGGTCCCCAAGATGGTATAGTTGTGGTTTTTTTGGGGTTGTAATATGCATGGGATGACCCTTGCATACCCGGCTGGTATGGTCTAGGCCCAAAAGGTCTCCTTTTGTTGATGTAGCAAATATGCTCAATGACCCCTTTAGCTCCTTGATATATAGCTTTGAGTCCAGGTAAAGAAGGGCACTTGTGCGTGGAGAGTTTTTCTTCATAGACAAAGAAAATCTTAATACAGGTCAATGGACATTCATTCTTAGGATGCTTCCTGGTGCATCTAGGACAAAAGATGACTAGGGCTCTTTTCGCTTCCTCTTGCTTCCTTTTTATGTTCATGGTGTCCAATTGCAAGGCAAGGGTTTGCAGCATAACACTTTTGAAATCTTCCAGCATATTTCCAATTTCACCCGTGATGGATGAGTTGGAGGATGATGTATTGGCCATAGGTTGACTACCACTACCCTTTTCCCTGGTTGCCCTCAAATGGTTTCTAAATACAGTCTTAATATCCTCATAGGGTAATTGGTAGATATCTCCTCCTGCTATCATATGTAAGGTATCTAGAAGATCCTCCCTTACTCCTCTAACTAGGACCAACTTTAGTGACTCAAGGTCAAGTGTGCATCTATCCCTTTTGTAACTAAGTTGGAATATTTCTTCATAGTCTTCTAAGGATTCATCCTGGCCTATGGTCATCCTGAAAATCTATTCTTTAGTGTCCTTTAAACTACATTAGCCCTATATTTGTTGTTAAAATCCTGTTGCATATGAGCCCAATTTGTGATGCTATCTCTAGGTAAACCCATGAACCAATGCAATGTTGCATCCTTGAGGGTAGATGGAAATAGTTTTAACTTTTTCTCATCATATGTATAGTCATAGGTTCGACATATAACAACAAACTCAAATAGGAAAGTGTTAGGGTCCTCTATGGTCAGGCCATGGAAATGAGGTAGAGCAGAGGGGTTTATAGTCTTCATGTTAGTGTTCCTTGTTGGGCATGGGATCCCCCGCTACATGTTTTTGGGGCTCAAAGCCCAAGTTTTGGTGAATTATATTGTAATATTCTGCAAACTGCAGGTGCGGAGCATGAACTCTAGGATGAGCCGTAGGGTTGTCCGCCCTAAAATATTGTAATTTAATGTAAAGTTGTGTCGGCCTACACATGGTCCGCGGACCATGGGTATGTAAATAAAGTGAGGCTCTAAGTGTAAAACAAAGTAAGTAGAGATAGAATAGTGAAGGCATGGTTCGGGATTAGAGTTGGATATGAAGTGTACTGGGTTATAGTAGTAGGAAGAGGCTCTGCAGTTGAGTGCATAGAGGCCTAGTAGAGTCCGCAGCTGAGCGCGTAGATCCCTGCAGCTGAGTGTGCAGGACAGAGTCAGGTCTATACTTGGGATTGAAAGTTAATAAAGAGAAGTTTACTATGTGCATCTATTCTTGAATTTGTATTTTTATGTTATGCGTTACTTTTACTCCATTTATTTACTGCACGCAATTGATAAATACTGGTATGAATGCTTATATAAGAAAATAATCTAAGTAATCAACCAACAGAGCCTAATTAAGGAAGACTTGGGTAAATAACACGGGTCCCGTAGTGGCTAGAACTACGCGAATACAGTATCGCAGGGCGCGGGGTGCCCACTGATGCACGTAGCATAATAAGCGCGAAGGTTGGACTGCGTACCAATCACCTGATGTCAGACATCCCCAGGGTGCGGAAAACTGGTTCTAGCACCCTCCCATACTACTTCGAGCGAGACCTCAGTCTGTGCTCGGCAAACTGTTGCTGAAAGGGCTAGCAGTACCAGGATTTGCTTGGCTAAATCACATTTGAAGCTGGATCAGGCACCACTATGCCAAAAAATGGTTTTGTTGCCGAGATCGGGATCTACATAAGGGATATCTGATGTCATGCCACTAGAACCAAATAAAGAAGGAAATTGAAGAGTGGTTGGACAAGAAGATTCACAAGTTCACGACATAGGAAAATAGAATTCTGCAAGTATCTAACGAAAAGTGGTTGGAGCACTACGTGTATACAGAAATCCACGAGATTTTCTTTGCATCCTTTCCTTCTGAGATGTATGAGTGGATCGTGAAGTTAGACGACAGCCAGGGAAGGTGTAGGCTCGAAAAACCAATAGTATGGACTCCAGAATTAGTGGGCAGACTAGAAGCATCAGAAGATAAGATCGCATGAGTTGTGGACCATTGGCTCGACTGGATAATAGGGGGATTTATGACTGAGTTTGTGGTAGACATGACTGTGAGCTACAGCGAGGCAGAATGAAGCTTTCTCAAAGGACCGCGAGGTAAGTATATTAAATCTTTCAATACTTGGATTAAGATGCTATTGTGTGAAAATAGGGTCACGTGAATAAATTAATGTTGGGGACCACGCAGAGCAGAAATATCTACAAAAGTAGCGAAGAATTAGAAAATAGTCCCTTAATTTCACCCTTGCGAGAGAGTGAGGAAGAGTTTGTTAAGGTCTCTCTAAGAAGTGTGGTCAGTTTGATAAGGTAATGCATTCCGCGGTTACCACCTCCACCCACACTGCCACCTGCTTCACCTCCCTCACCTCCATCTCCACCCACTCCACCTCCACCACCTCCATAGTTTAGTATGGCGAGTGCAATCAAAATACTAATATTAAGAGGAGTAGGGAATGAAGATCCAGACTAATTCTGGTTCGTGGTAAGAGTACTATGGGAAGCACAAGGTGTCATGGAGGACAATATTAAGAAGGCTACATTGGTGAGTGCGCTGCAGGATTGCGCATTAACATGGTATATCAAGCACTCTAATGACCACCCAAACATAGGGATATCAGAGATCCAGAATCCGCTGAACAGGGAATTTAGCAGGCTAAAGTCATAAACACAATCAATCATCGGGTTTAAAGATATCGTGATGCTCCCAGGTGAGAGTAAGATCCGCGAAGCCAATATGATGTTGATAGATGGACAACATCACACATCGTTTGTAGCATCTCTGAGACCACACTTGAGGATGACATTGTCACAGTAGAAACTTTCCACCTAGGCCGAAGCATTGGAAATGGCAATGAGTTTACCTAAGACCCCAATAGATGACCCTGGGTTGGGAGTTCAGAAAATCCATGCACAAATATAGAATCTGTGTTTGGAAATGCAAGGTTTGAAGCAGGATAGGGCACTGCGGCCAAAGGTGCACGAGGAAGTATGGTGCATAAAATGCAAAGGCTAGGGCCATGACAAGGATCACTGTCCAGTGTTCACGAACTACTTGGCAGAAGGAGGGCCAATTCCATTGAGACCGGAGGCACAGGCAGGGTCATAAAAGATTTTAGGGGCGAATGTTCGCCCTTTGGCGAAATTAAGGGGTTTTAAATTTTTAGTGGGCGAATATTTTGTATCATAGTACATTTTTACAAATCACCTCAAATAGCCCACCTTATTTTAAGGGAGAGGGTAAAAAAGGTAAATTTAGCCCTTGAAATTACGAGTTACAACCTTCCATTCGCCCATTTTCAAGAATAGGTTTT